>PVIU01007682.1:0-89941 GCA_004026605.1 Ondatra zibethicus
TTTCAGCCTCCTTATCTAATGAAAATGAGTGCTTTTGGAAAGGAAAAAAAATCTACTTCCTTTCAGTTAATTGCATGATCTAAAAATAGACTACAGAGAAACTAAAATTAGAGATAACTATTAAGAGCTCGTAATTATAACAGAAGCACTTCCTGGTAAAACCATTCCATATTAGTCATCCTTAGAAAGACTGACAGGCTCACACAAGTGACTGGAGGGAGAGCTCAGGGCTCAGGACCAAGTCCTGCTTCGGTACAAGGCCTGAGCTCAGTTCCCAGCACCTATGCCAGCTGGTTTTCTCTGGCACAGGCAGAGACTCCATCTCCAGAGATACACTACACCAGACACCACACTCATGCACACCCACACACAGACACAACTCCTCCACAAATACAAGTAAAATGAATACAACTTTTAAAATTACTTTACCCAGAAGATTATAATTGATCAGGGCTTCATTTCTAGTTAGGACAGTCAAAGCTGGGACAGGAGGAGGGAAGAGGATGGAAGGTGGGGGTGACAGGCTGGTGACAATGGCAGTGACATCAGGATTATTCCCAGAGCTCTACAGAACCATGGGTAGTTACTTTTTTATTGTGTTATAATGTATCTCCTACACTTTCAGAGTTGTGACTGTTTTCAGATACATCATTTGTGGAATATATACAAAGCACTAGTCAAGCATAGAAAGAACGAGCTCCCTGCTGTATAGTACCGTGAATGAGACTGCCAATCATGATGATTGACACATGAAAGGGAACAAAGGGCTTTGATCATTACGCAGCAAACGTACCTTGAATATTATACAAACCACACATGCAAATGCTGTCTTGGTCAAAATAAAATAACACAGAAAATGTTAAATGTAGCAAGTCAAATAAAACTAAGATGAGATACTTAAATGATGGTGTAAAGTGAGCTGGCTCACAGCTGTGCTCCCTGCCACTGTTATCAGCCGGACAAGGAGAGACACACTGTGATTGTCAGACAGCCGGAAAGAACTGGGACTTTATTCAGCAACCCTGGAAGCCTTTCCGTGGAGATGGGATCTGTGGCTGCTGAGTCACATGTTTGTTATCAGAGGACACGCTGTAGACATACTGAAGCCATTTTCAGCTTAACGTGAGATCATGTCACTTATATAATGATGCTCGTTGAAATCAGGGTAGTGCTGTAGGAAAACCTTCAGCCAGTAGCCTTGAAGATACCAGCCCACTTGGGCGTGGCCTCTTATACTATGCTGACACAAAGCCTGTGCTCTCTGTTCCTGCTGCTGGTTTTGGTTCCTGTTCCCTGTTCCTGCAGACGACAGTGAGTTTACCCCTAACTAAATAACACTTTTTTATACTCAATTCTGAACGTGTGTGATTTCGTTTTAACGTCCATCTTCATCTGGAGCCCATGTGGATCCCAACTCCACACCTACAGGATGGACCCACCTAAAACACACAAAAGGTCAGAAGTCCAGAAGGTCTCCAACCCCCGCCTGCCTGGCTTGATTTCACCTACTAAGTGGCTTTTGCAAAAACCCCGCCACAGTGGAGCTAAGCAGGCAGCAACTTGAAAATTTCCCAGGTTCGCACATACCTCCCACCCCAACTCCCGCCACTTTCCCTGCTGCCCGGAGGCGACTTGTGTGCTGATTGCACAGCTTCCGGCTTGTGTTCCCTGCTTGTGAGCTCTGGGCTCCTTGATCCAAAAAAAAAAAACCTCTCTCCATGAACAGAATTGATTTAATTGCTCTTAAGTAAAGAGCAAGGCGTATTTGTCAGTTTTTGAGCAGGCACCAATGTGCAGAACCAAAGCAGCGTGGACTGTTTGTGCCGCCAGTGATCACGTCTCACCACCACGCAGCTACAACCCAGAACCTGCTGGCCAATAAAGATTAATATGCATACAATAATTTACTGAAATCTGTAACATGAGGGCTGGCTTGTTGGGGTTTCTGTCCTGGTAAGCCCCCAAAGAAAATCACACAGAGGTCTTCATAAGTTATAAACTGATTGGCCCATTAGCTCAGGCTTCTTATTCTAACTCTTATAACTTATATTAATCCATTATGCCACATGGATCAGTACCTTTTTCGGCAAGGCAGGTCACATCTTCCTTCTTCCATGTCTGGGCAGGAATGGGAAGAGAGCGCCCTTCTTCCCAGAATTCTCCTGTTCTCATTGTCCCACCTCTAATTCCTGTCTGGTTGTCCCACCTATACTTCCTGCCTGGCTACTGGCCAATCAGCATTTATTTAAAACATAATTGACAGAATACAAAATTATCCCGCACCAGAAATCTCATAACACAAGTAACTATTTGATTAATAAATAAATCAATAAACTTGAAAGTTATATAATGGAAGACAATATTACCACCCAAGAATTTAATAACCTTTTGCTTATGCTATGGATGGAATTCTGCAAGGCTTATGTGGTTTTCCTGATACATCCATTTATTGGATAATGGGACATAGTTTTCTTTTTCATATTATATCCTTAAGAAAATGGTTTGATAACAGAGCTAAGAATGAGGCACTTTTAGAAATGATACAGTCTTTACAGAATAATAATGAACAACTAGCTGACAGGATTAATACCACTGAAAATCAAAAGTTGCCTGAAAAAAGTAATGCTATTGAAAAGGATAACATTAATTTGACAGACAAAATTCAATCCATGTCAAAGGGTACTGAGAAATTATCTGAAAGAATTTATACTGCTGAATTTGACAATCAAAATTTGCTAAAAAGTTATGATAGGTTAGCAGATAGAGTATCTCTTCAGGAAGGCAATCTGCATGCTATCCAAATAATGTCCAAGGATGAGGTGTTATCTGTAGGCTGGAGCTGTTTGTTCACTCCTGGCTGCTCAGCCCCAAAATGATCACACAAAACTATATTATTTAAATGACTGCTTGATGAATCACTTAAGTGTATTTCTGGCTAACTTTTATATCTTAAATTAACCAATTTCTATTAATCTGTGTATTTCCATGTGGCTGTGGCTTACTGGCAAGTTTCTGGCGCGTCTGTCTCTGGCTGCAGCTACATGGCTTCTTCTTGACTCTGCCTACTCTCTCTATATATCTCTTTCAGACTGGCTTTACTCTGTTAAGCCATTGACTGAAAGAAGCTTCTTTATTAACCAATGGTAATAAAACATATTCACAACATACATCACCTTCCACATCAGTTATCTTTAAAGGAAAAACTTCATACCTTGGAATCACATGAGCAGAATAAGGACCAGAGTCTGGGTGCCTCAAAGAAATCATCAGCAATATATACAGGCCAAGAGTTTTAGACTTTATAAAAACAGTAGTAAAAATATTTAAAACAATGGAAGAAATTATCGGCACTTATGAGCAGGGAAAGAAGGTACAAGGACAGTATTTAACATCGCCAGTATCTGCCAGAGTAAGAGATGACTTACCCAGGGTTTTAACTTCCTACCCTGTAATCAACTCTGAAAAAGCATAAAGTGCTAAATGCCCAAAAGGATCCAAAGAATGTAGATGAAGACTTATAGGTATGAATGATCTACAAGAAAATAAGCAAGCAGTAGTATCTTACAGCTTGCCTTCAGCATTTGTTAGGGAGATGGTAAAGATTTGGGCTTCTAACAATAAGACTACCCCATAAGACTGGCTTCAATTAGATTCAGCAGTCCTGGAAGACAGGCCTCAACTACTGTGGAAATGTTATTGGTGAGAAGAGGTAAAAACTTTAGTACAACAGGGAAAAGCAAAAGGACTTGAGGCTTCACAAGAGCAAATTCTTGGCAAAGGCACTTATACTGACCTACAGGATCAAGCTCTTTATGAGGAACAAATCTTGTCCCTATGCTACACAGCAGCCTTAAATGCTTGGGACAAGATTCAAGAACTAGGAAAATTAATTGAATCATATACCAGGGTTAAATATGGCCAGAGAGAACCCTTTAGTGACTTTTTCCAAAGATTAACTAAGACTGTACAAATAGGAGTAACAGACCCAGAAGCTGGATGAGTACTTATTAAATCTCTGGTTTTTGAAAATGCCAGATTAGAATGTAAAAA
This sequence comes from Ondatra zibethicus, assembly GCA_004026605.1. NCBI lineage: Eukaryota > Metazoa > Chordata > Mammalia > Rodentia > Cricetidae > Ondatra > Ondatra zibethicus. The sequence goes on from PVIU01007682.1 coordinate 4,051, forward strand.
GACACTCGGGCCTTTAGAGTTCAGATCAGCACCAATAGATGAATGGATCCTGATTACAATGAACATTGAAACATTTGACTATAATACTGAGACGTGGGTAGGAGAAAGAATTTCCAAGGGAATGAGGAGACATCAAAATGCCAAATGTTTTAAGGTCTCTGAATTAGTTATAAAAGGAAAATTGAGACTTCATCAACTAGCAGGAATAGACCCAGTGGAGTGCTTTTTACTACTGATGAAATTAAAGACTTATGGGACGGCAATGAACCATGGCAAAGAGCTTGTGCTAATTTTTAAGGAGAGATCAATATCAATTATCCCAAAAGAGATAGAATTAATATTATAAAGAGAACTAGTTGGATCCTTCCCCGCATTGTACAGGACACACCAATAACTAGAGCCCATACATTATATACTGATGCAAATAAATCAGGGAAAGCAGGTTACAAATCAGAAGATTTAAGTAAGATGGAGCAAAGCCCTTATAATTCTGTCCAAAAGGCAGAATTATATGCTATTCTCGTGATGCTAAAGAATTTTAAAGAACCTCTCAATATGGCTACAGATTTGCAATATGCAGAAAGAATTGTCTTGCATATTGAAACCACTAAACTTATACCAGATGATACAGAATTGACTTCATTATTTATACAGGTTCAAGATATAATCAGGAATAGGCTTTGTCCCATATACATAACACACATCCAATCCCATACAGGTCTGCCAGGTCCTCTAGCACAAGGTAATGCAGAAATTGATCAATTATTGATTGGAAATGTGCTAAAGACCTCAGAATTTCATAAAAAAAAAAACATGACTCATTTAAAAATCAAAGCTGGCTTTGTATTTGAACAATGGCTGTCCTTCTCTAAATCCAAGCATGTTGTTAAAAGAAAAATTCAGAGTTTCTGTCTCATGTCATGAGCCATTTGGTATGGGACAAAAAGAAGAAAGAATTTAGGACAAATTTTACTTTTCTCCATACCTATTTTTATCTCTATTATACCTTTCACTGAATATATGTCTATATAAATAATGTTTATATAAATAATGTTTTCCACAATTAACAATGAATTATTCTGCAGGAATTTTTGAAGTTTCCAGGAAGAAGATGGGGCCCCACAACAATGGCTCCACCTGGTTGATATGATGTCATGATACTGATAGTGATACTATTAGACTGGTTTTGGGTACCAGCTGCTCAAGATGGTTCCAACTTAGTTAGCTGAAATGGTGCACTTTTTACAATATTCTGACCAGAACTCCAAATAGGAACCTCAGAAAAACCCTATCGAATACTCAGAGACTATTTGCAATTAAACCAGACAGTAATCTTGAAACTTAACCATCATTTTAGTTTTTACAGGCTCCCGTAGAAAGAACATTGCCCCATGACAGCTGGAAGTAATTCTAGAAGATGATGTCCCCTCTCCCAACAAAATTTGTCCTCAGGGTTAGGGACATCAGTTAGGGGTTGATTATAATTGGTATAGGGTTGGGGGTTTGGGTAGAAATTATGAAAGCTCAGGGAGCTCTTTGAAAAAAAGAGTGAAACTGGATGAGATAATAGGTATATTAGTGTGACTTACACTAATAATAAAAGTGAATAATAATATTATTTATAGGCAATTTACATTGGTATAAATTCTTGTATATTGATACAAATTTAAATTATATTGAATATGCTCCTATTTCTGTCTACGATATTTGTATACCTAGGCAAAGTTATTTTGTCATAATGTATGCATGCATGCTTCTACCTCTGCTTAAGACATTTTGTATATTGATGCAATTTTAGGATTTATCATATCACACTATATATTTCTACCTCACCTCTGATCAAGATACTTATACATTGTTTACATTTTGAGGTCATTTTTCTCATTTGCTGCACAGTTGTTTAAAGATTTTTTTAATATTCTAATATGAAGTGTTAGTCTTTAAGCTATATAGGTAATAAGAATTATAGGTCAATAGTCATCCATGTTTGTCATACTTATAGTTAGACTAATCAGGTTCTTTAGATACATAGAGATTGTATTACACATAGATAGATAGATAGATAGATAGATAGATAGATAGATAGATAGATAGATAGATAGATCGATAGATAGATAGATATTCAACCACTTCAAAGAACTGTAGAATATGGTATTCAAATAACTTAGGATTCTGTTGACATGAGACATGATTGCTCCTGGCAGCACCGATCTATTCCCGAGGGAATGTTAAGCAATGAAGACACTCCACTTGGAGCTTGTTTTCTTCTTGGTACAACTGGCCTTTGGGCAAGGAACTGCCCATGCCTTGACCACTAACAAAATGTATAGTGTCTGAACTGGACAAGCAGGATACAAGAAAAGACTGTCAAATCTTGCCAAGACAGGGTAAGACGGTTTTGAAAATTTTTCTGCCTCTGGAAATGGTCTGTCAGTTACTCTAGGCCTTAGCCAAAGTTGGTTACAACAACGTGGCAAATGAGACTTTGGGTGATTGCCCAGGTGGCCAGTTGTCTCTGTCATTTATTGCACATTTTGGAAGTTGCTTGATTACACTTCCTGTTTACTCAAGTAATATTATTTCCCTTCTCAGGTCTTCGATGGGATTGAAGACTAGATAGTTGTAGTTACCTTCCTCTCATGATTTGGCCAAGTTATTTCTAATATAAGACTTAGATGCCTTGGGATAAGATAATTAGTAAAACATTTATCATATGTTTCTTGCTTGGTATTGTTTATGCTGGCTGTAATTCTATTTTTTATACTTGATGTTTGTTCTTATTGTATATAGTTTTGTATTAGGCTTAGAACTCTCTTATTTAAACAAAAGGGGAGGTGCTGTAGGAATTCCTTTAGGCAGTAGCCTTTAAGATACCAGCCCATTTGGGCGTGGCCTCTTATACTATGAAGGCCTACGTAAAGCACATGCTTGCTCTTTCTTCTAGCTGCTGGATTCGGTTCCTGTTCCCCATTCATGGCAAAGATTGTGATCTGTGAGTCTACCCCTAAATAAATAGCCCTTTATTATACTCAGTTCTGAGCTAGTGTGAGATTTCTTCTTAACGTCCACCTTCAGAGTAGGTTGCAGGAACACCAGGGCTTATTTTGCAGAAAACAGCTCAATTCATTCTACCATTTTTCACTCTGGTGGGTTTTATCTTGTTCATCATTATTTGCTAAATTCTAGCTAGAATAAAAACAATTATGGTTTTAAATTGGAAGAAGACGTGGGATTTTCCAGGAATGGCATTGATGATCCCACAGTATCGCCCACTTGTCATTTTTATTTTCATTATATAATAAAAATGCCCACCTCTGTCAAGTGCTAAAACATACCTCACCAGATTGTTCTTATCACTTCATCAGGAACAAGAGGAAGCATTTTATCTCCATCCCGGTTTCAAATGAAATGAAGGGCATGAGACAGTGACTTCCCCAGGGTCACAGAATGGAGACAGAATTTCAAACCCACCTCATCAAGTCACATGAGACTGACCCCAGGACTTGATGAGGTGGGTTTGAAATTCTGTCTCCATGCTGTGACCCTGGGGACGTCACTGTCTCATGCCCTTCATTTCATTTGAAACCGTTGCCTGTAGAAAAAGCTTTCAGCCCAGTGCCAACCACCTTCTGCGCAGGTACTCATGTCATACCCCACAGCTCTCCCCCACCTCCGCCTTCACACCGCAATGGTAGAATGGCTTGTGGGTCCTCCCATGTCCTTCATAATCTCCCAGTTTTGGAAGCTCACACACTGCTTTCCTTTCTTCCCTCACACCTTGCCGCCTTCAGAGACGTACTCCCCGCTCAGCACCAGCAGGGCTCCCTTCACCAAACATGCCTGCCTCTTGCTCTCGTCCCGGGATGTCCATTGGATGCTCCAGCAAGACGTTCCAGGAAAGCTGGACCACGGCATTGCATTATCATTCAAATGTCACCTCTTCTGCAATACTTGCGTAGCTTCTTTGACGGCAGAATAGACATTGGATAATAGAGAGGGCCATTTCTTGGCCGGCCCTTGTGTGGGTCTTGGCTACCATTTGCGTATACCAAATCCGTATGCGTCACCGATGATAAGAAATCTTGGGCGTGTCGGAAGGAAAGCCTCGTGTCTCTCTCTATACATCACCTGAGGTTAGCTGGGACCTGCAGCTCCGGGTGTGTCACCAAGGCCCCTGTGTGGTTTTGCTGTAGATAGAACAGACCCTGAAAAGTGGGCATGAAGCATGTGGTCTCTGAACATGAGCCGTGATCTCACGTGGCACCTTTGCCTGTGACCTGAAAACGCTGTCTATCTCACCTTGTGAAATACCCAGAGTTAAATCCCCACACAGCAGGCTTCCTGTTCCCCAGCAAAGCAGGGGAAAGATAGAGCAATTATGTTTTGTAATATGCAGGGTCCTTTCCCCTCCATTTCTTCTCAGAAAAAAAAAAAGTGTGACGATGCCACCTACTCCCTTTTGCAAAATGAACCGAGTTCCTGTCATTTATCCATTGACCTTAACAAGTGACTTGTTTCCAGGTGTAGGTTTTCTTAGGTGGAAGGCTGCCTGTCGTAGAACTGCTTAGACAACTCAAAAAGGCAAGAAAGTCATCTTGTAGAGGAAAGGCTGCTATTTTAGTTTCCTCGTAGATGTGGAGACAACCCCTGCTCCTGGCATGCACTCAGCTGATTTGAATATCAATTTATCCATCCCACAAGTGAGCTGTGAGCCCTCTCAGATCTATTACTTACTGGAAGACAGACAAGGACCTTGATATACAATCTCCAGAGATCATTGATCTGTTTGAATGACTCAAGCCTGGTGAATGAAATGAACGTTTGGAACTCCAGTGTTTACTCGTTTTCCTTTCTACTCTACTGAGGCAGAAGTTGGCCTTCCAGCAAGAAGCAACAGACCCACATGACGGGAAGGCTGGGGACTCAGCCTCAGTGCCCATCAACTGATGATTAGATACACAAAGTCTGCTACGGGTAAACAGTGGCATCCTGCTCAGCTATGAGGAAGAACAAAGTTGCCTTTGGCGGGTAAGCGGACTCGAGATTATCACGCTAAGCAAAACAAAGCACACTCACAAAGGCAAGCATTGTGTGCTTTCTCTCATATGCAAAATTTAGAGAGAGGAAAAAGACACAAAACAACAATAAGATTGCCAAGGGTGTGATGAGGAAGGGAGGGGATAAGGATGAGAGACAATAATGGGAATGAATGAGATCACTCATATGTGTGTATGATGTCACAATGAAGCCGGTTAATGTATGCTAATAAAAAATAATAGAACAGAGATATGGATAGGTGTCTTGGTTAGTAAATTGCTTATCAAACATAAGGACCTGAGTTCAGATTCCTAGTGCCCACGTAAAAATTCAGGGGTGCTGGACATGCCCATAACCCTGGTGCTACAGGTAAGCAGAAAGGAAGATCCCTGGGGTTCTCTGTCCAGAGAGTCTAGCTGAATTGGTGAGATTCAGGGGCAATGAGAGACCCTGTCTCAAAAAATAAGATGGATCCCTCTCCGCCCCACTTCATAGGTCCCCCAGATTCTCTGGGATCTCCCTCGCCTAGGTTACCAGGGAAGCCCCATTCCTACCCACCCTGTAAGCACCCTGGCTCCACACCCAGCAGCCCTAACCTCTGGTTGATCAGAGCTGACTCAAAGTAGGGCATTCAGGCATGGAGAGCTACTATAAGGTGGGAAAGGGGAGGACCATCCAGGGGTGTGTTGATCCTTGCACAGTGACTTCTAGAGTAGACAGCAGTCAATGTTTAGACTGCAACTAGGGATAGAATTTTCAGCTATCAATATCAGCTCCAAGAAGGAAACACACAGTGGAGAACTGCTCAGCTGTAAAGAAAAACCAAACCGTAGCACTGAGATGTACGAATGAAGGAAAGTGGAAATACGATACTGAGTGAGGTCACCCAGGCTCAGAAAGAAAAATGCCTCATTTTCTCTCATGTGTAGACCCTGCTTTGAATCTTTCGTCTGTCTAACTTGAAGCGGAGGTGGGTATGGTCATTAGAAACAGGGCATTGAGAGCAGCACATTAAGGAGGGAAGATGGCAGAGGACAGGTGAAATGAAAGTAGAGACGGGAATTACTGGGGTAGAAAGACTCGACACAGAAGAGGTCAGGGGTGAGGAAGTGGGAATGGAGGGGGATTAACAGAACTGAAGAATGTGAAAACACTATTCTGAAACTGATAATCTCGCAACTCGAATAAAAGATAGAGTCAGAAGGGGTGGTAGAACCCAGGTGACTTGAAACAACAGAAGGACTGTTCTGTGTTAAAGGTTTAAGTGGGAATAAGGACAAGGTGATAGGGAAAAGTAGAATAAAACGCTAACTGAAATTAAGGATTATGAAGAAACTTTATGTAAACCCACTAGTTCGTAAGCTAATAAACGTATGTGGAGTTTGAACCGAATTTCCTCCCGTGGGTGAGCAACACTGTTTCATTAAAACATGGGTTACTAAATGAAAATATCAGTGCCAGGCATGGGTACTTCTCTATGAGGTATGAACCAATAGCTCAGAGAGGTTTTAGAGAATCAACCTCAGTGAAGCAGGAAACTCTTCCAGCTAGCTTACAGCCTGCTTTGCAGGCTATAGAAAAGACTTCAAGGTTCACCCAGTGCTGGACTCTGAATGTGACAATACCAACCGAGGCTTGATGGTTATGAGGGTAACCAGCTGCTTTCTGCTTGGATATGAAGACTGTACCACAGGAGGGATTTCATGTGGGCTCAAACATTCATGACCGGGAAGATCCCAGGTCCTACCTAGCAGGGAACCTATTATTGTTAAATGATTATTTTGTCAAACTACCTTCTAATATTTATGTTTATACCTATACATTTGTCCCGCTCTCAACTTTGGTCAGAGAAGATTCTTTTAGCAGTCAGTGCAGAGACTCACGTACGATAAGAGTTCCAAGTGTATGTAACCATGGGGCTCAGCTGCAGATGAATCACCTGTACTAACGTTGCAGAAGAGTGAGCAGAAGGAATGTAAGAGCTGATGGGTAAGGAGAAGAGCTGGGAAATGCTGAATTCTGGACATGGGGTGGCTCTTGTACACATCCGTTCACAGCAGCTGAAGTTGCATGAATAAGGAAGACCTGGACAAGATCAGGCCCTCAGGATTCCAATAAGGATAGAAGAGGGACCCTGAGGCCCCATCCTTGGTGGGGGAGCATCCAAAATAAGTGATGGCTCCTAAGGGAGGAAGAGCCAAGCTTCTTTGGGGACATTGCTGCTGGTAGGTTGCTCATGCCCAAGTGAATAGCCCCACACCCATGCACATGTGGACAGCAAAATTATACTCAGCATTATTAATAATCAGAACTAAGAAGAATGTGAAGTTGGGAGAATGACTGGATGGGGCCAGACGGGAGATTTGGAAGGAGGCGGTGGTGTATGGATATGATCAAATACAGTGTATAAATGCAAGAGATTTTCAAAGAATAAATTAAATTTTCAATAACATTGACAAGGTGGAAGGTGGATCATGGTTGTGGAAAATAGTGCCATTCTCTGCCCTTCACAAGCATATGTATTTATGTGCATATGCATGCGTGCGCTCTCTCTCTTTGTCTCTCTCTCTCTCTGCTGCACGCACGCGCGCGCACACACACACACGCACGTGCAATGGCCATACAATCTCCTCAGATCTGAGGTCTGATATCTAGCACTCAGTGACCTCACAGTGAGAGGAGCAAGCTTGTTGTCAAGTGTTTCCATGGCTCATTTCCTTACAATGAACTCTCACGTGGTAAACGTCACCACAGTCAAATGTATTGAAAGAAAGAGCTTAAGACCTGACTTTCAAATAAACTGAGTTTTAAATTCATCGCTCTATTAGATCTGTTTTATCTCTTATGGTGTAAAACGTTCTTATATCATCTCTAAGAGATCAGGTGTTTCCAAATACCTGAAGGAAGAAAAGTAGCTTCATTTACATTCTTATCACACACACAGAAAGACACACACACACACGCACACACACACCCATACATATATACAGCACACACACACACAGAAGTACATTCACAGATACATTCACACAGAGAAAGACGTACACACTCACAGATACATTCATACACAAAGAGACACATGCACACTCACAAATACATTTATGCAACATGAAGGGCCTGCTTGTCGGGGTTTCTGTCCTGCCCAGTTCCCGCAGCCGTTTAGCCCCAAAGAAAATCACACAGAGGTCTCCAGAAGATTATAAACTGATTGGCCCATTAGCTCAGGCTTCTTATTAGCTCTTGTAGCTTATATTAACCCATTATTCTTATCTATGTTAGCCACATGGCTCAGGGCAGGTCACATCCTGCTTCAGTGGTTGGGTAGAAGTTGAACAGCTCACCTTCAGGGAATGGGGCTGGGTAGAAGTTAGACAGTTTGCCTTCAGAATATGGAGCTGGGGTGGAGGCCAGACTCCAACCTTCAGGGGCTGGGGCTGGGTGGAGATTGAATTCCTACTTCCAGGGGCTGGGACTAGGATAGAGGCTGGATTGCAACCTTCAGGTAACAGCCTGGTGGCGTTTGGACCGGGTACCCTCACTAGTACGGCACACAGCAGGTATCATCACGCGGTAGCTATTGTCATTCATCCGAAAGCTGTGATATTTATTGAAATGGTTTCTGCCCACAGTTCAGACAACATGAGAGCATGGGCTGTAGGAGACCAAACAATCTCACCAACAACAAGCAGCAGTGCAGGTGGGTATAAAAAGAAAGTGTTTCTCCGTAAAAAGATGATGCTAAAATGAGTGTAGATCTGTCTATGTGAATTCTTTGTGTGTAGAAGATAGGCTTACCTGGGTGCAGAAGTGGAGTCTCTTTGTGGGGCCACTGAAGTGGCCCAAACGGTAAGGGCACTTGCCACCAAGCCAGACAACATGAGTTTGATCCTCCTCAGACCCGTATGGTAGAAGTAGAGAACCAACTCCTGCAAGTTGTCCTCTGACCTCCATGTGCACCCATGCACACGTCAGAGCGCACATAATAAATAAACGTTAAAAGGTGGTGTGGATTTAATGAGTCACTTGGAAGCCTAGAGAGGAGATGGGGGGCAGGATGAGGCAGCTGACCCAGTGTAGAAGCTGGGTAGAACTGCACAGAGGCAGAGCATTACAGGGAAATAGTTCTGCAGGAGAGACGAAAACCTGAGTAATGGCCGGGCGGTGGTGGTGCACGCCTTTAATCCCAGCACTCGGGAGGCAGAGGCAGGGGGATCTCTATGAGTTTGAGACCAGCCTGGTCTACAAGAGCTAGTTCCAGGACAGGCTCCAAAGCCACAGAGAAACCCTATCTCAATATATATAAAAGAAAACCTGAGTAATAGAGGAAGAACAGATCTTCTGGACAGCAGATGGAAGGAGGGAAGACATGGAGAATGTGACATGGTATATTAGTGGCTTTTTCTGTTACTGTAATAAAGAGCTGTGACCAAATGTGACTTATGGAAGAAAGAGTGTGCTGGGGCCTGTGGATTCAAAGGGGTGAATCCATCGTGGCCAGCAGGCATGGTGGCCAAAACAGGAAGTTGAGAGCTCACATCCTCAACAGCAAGCTAGACGTAGAAAGAAACTGGAGGTGGGGTGAGGCCTCATGGTCTCAAACTCCACTCCTAGTACCAAACTTCCTCTAGCAAGGCCACACCTCCTAAACTACCCCAAACAGTGCCACCGACTGGGGACCAAGTATTCAAATATGGGGACCCATGGGGAACATTGTCACTCAGACGACCACAGGAGAAAAGCTAAACAGAATGCATGCTAAGAACAGCTGAGAACAGAGCCCAGCCCAGAGGGAAGAGGTGACAAGAAGCAGAGGGGACTTTTAAATCTTAGTGTCTGGTCTGTCCGGGCATGCCCAGTGGGGTCATTGCATACTTTTTTACATGGTAAAAATATCAAATGGTATGAAGCTCTAACACTCTGGATTTTATGCAAGACTCGCAGCTGGGAAAACAGTGTGCTTGTTCCTAATTTGTTAGAAGCTGATACAGTCAAGCAGTGGGCACTGAACAAGGGTGGCCTGTCACACAAACTGATATCCCAGACTATAGCAGGCCGCCAAGAACCAGGAGTCAGCCTTCAGTCTGCAGGGTTCGGGAACCGAGGCAGAGGCAGTGTGCCCCGCCAACGCTAATCTAAGGGACCTGGAAGTGTTGGTGTGGATAGTCAGCCAATGTTTGCAAACATTTTTCTCAAGATGGTGGAATAAATCTTTATTCTGGCTTTGTTAAGATATATTTTGTGAGTTTTGATTTTTTTTAATTTTTTCTAATATTTTCCCAAAACAACCAACATTGAAAGATAGCTAAGAACAACTGAAAACACCTTGCTTCAGACTACCCCCAGCCCGTTTACCTTAGTCAGGGTGCCATCCTTCAACAACCTTCTTAAGGTCTTCGCGTCTGAGTGAGAAGCCCCACCCCACCTCCTCACAGTGGACACCATCTTACTCTTAGATAATCCTATCACAGCACAAAATGTAGTGGGACAAAATTTCCAAGACACGGACATTAAGGTTTGACTGTAGAATGTCCCCCACAGGCACATGTGTTTAAACACTTGCCCCGGGCTGGGGGTGCTGTTCTAGAAGGTGGTGGGTGTGTAGGACAGACAGAGCCTGGGTAGAGGAACTGGGTCACTGGAGGAAGGACTTGAGGTTATACAGCGTGGCCAGCTTCTGGTCCTGTCTCTTCTGCCTGACTGCAGACCCCCGTGGCCAGCCCTTCGTGCTCCTGGTGCATGGCCTTCGCAATTGAGGACAACCCAACACGGCTGCCTGTGCACTCAAAGAACGCACCATGTAGATGAGGGGCGGACACAGCCTGTTACACATGGTGCAGGAAACGCCTTTTTGCCAGTATGCTGCAAAAAGTCAAGCAGTGGGTGCCTATCAGATTGAAGCCATCCCTGCCCTGAGTCATGAAAGGGAAGTAGGGGTGAGTGTGGACACTGGACTCAGGCACATTTATGGGATTCCAAAACCGTAGCCAATGTAAAAGGTATGCTCGTGCAGTGCGCTTGGAAGTTACATGGCACGGAGAGAGGTGGCTCAGCAGTTAAGAGTGCTAGCTGCTCTTTGAAGCCCAGTTCCGAGAAATCACATTAGGTGGCTCTAACTCTCTGTAGCTGCAGCTTCGGGGGGTCTGGTGCCCTTTCTCTGGCCTCTGCGGGTACCCACACTCACAGAGAGAGACATATATTTAAAATTAAATAAATATTCTTTAAGTTGTATGACAGATAACAGCGTGCACCCGCCCACACATTTTTGTGAAGTCTTAGGACAAGGGCAGTCATTAATTACAAGCCACGTAAGGAAGCTGAGAAACTGCCCTCGTGAAGTTCTAATACTTTGTTCACCAAGTATCCCCGAATTATTTTTCAGTCTGATGTTATTTATCTTTATGACTGAAATTGCTTTAGCGCCTATTTAAAAAATTCCTCACCTGAAGTGAGTGCCTTGCCCTGGCTAGCACGGAAGAGGAGAAGACCAGGGGGAAGAGAGAACCTTGGGGCCGGGAAACAGCATTTGTGCATCTCACACCATGCTGGGAAACGCTGTTGTTGGCCCACAGCTCTCTTCCTTCACCAAAAATACACTATTTTGATAACCGAATGTTGAAGTTGGGCTGTGCAGACCTTCTAACATTGCTCCCAAATACTGAGCTGACTGTATCAGCTTTTGCCGTCCCGTGTGCACTTCAGAGTCAAGTAGTCAGTATCCACAAGATAATTTGTTAGCATTTGCAATGGCATTTTACTGAATTTGCAGGTTGAGTTGGAGAGACCAGACATCCTGAAGTGTTCCATTGCAGAAAGAAGGCTCCCATGGATGCCACCACCATGTTCCTGGATGTTCCGGCATCCAGAGCTGTAAAGACTAGATACTCTTACTTGTGAACTGTCCAGACTCAGGTACTCAGGTGATGTCCCGGTAAAGTATAATCATACACTGTTTTATATGCAGTATTCTCTGTCTGTCTGTCTGTCTGTCTGTCTGTCTCTCTCTCTCTCTCTCTCTCTCTCTCTCTCTTCCTTCTTCCCTCCCTCCCTCCTCCCTCTCTTCCAACTGGAGGTTTTTTAGTTTATTTTAAAGAACCACTTCTTCATTTTGTTGGTCTCCTCTGTTTCTCTATTTTCACTCACTGACATTAATTCCTACTATTGCCTTCCTCCCCTTATTTTGGGCTTGGCTTGTTTTTTCGTTCCTTCTTAAGGAGGAAGATTGGATTATGGGTTTCAAAACTTCTGTGTTTTCTAAGATGGTGTGATTAATCTCTCCATGATCACTGTCTTTCCCCACACCACACAGGCCGTTAAGTGACGTTGTTATTTTCGCACATTTCAGGATAGTTAAATGACTCTTTATATTTCTTCTTTGGCCCATGTGTTATAAGTCTGTTGACAATTTGGAGGTGTTCCAACTATATCTTTCTATTACTGTTCTCCAGCTTAATTTCCTTGTGCACTGTAAGTCAAGTGTGATTTCTTTGCTCTTCAGTAAGATGGCTGCCTTGTGTGACCTAGATGTGGCCTATCACGCTAAACATTTCCTGTGAGTTTGAGAATGCGGAGGGTGGCATTTCCTTGGACGGAGAATTCTGGAGCTGCCATTTATATCCAATTATCGATGGAGCTCCGATCTGAATTCAACCAACTCTTCCTTCTCTTCTTCCTTCTAAATCTTCCCATTTCTGAAAAATCAGTGTTACGATCTCCAGCTCATGGTGATTTGCATGTTTTTCCTTAGGCCTATCGGTTTTGGCCTTTAGTATTTGAATTTGCTGTACTTTTCCCCAGACACAATCTTCACATTGTTAGTCTTCTAGCACTAGCATCTTATCATTACCTGCTGCCCTCTCTCTTCCTGAGACTTTTCTTCAGTCTGAGGTCTGTACTGTGATAAAATGCATGACAGAAAGCAATGTAAGGACAGACTTACTTTGGCTCACAGGTTAAGGGCTTCTGTCCACCACATTGGGGGCTCACAGCTACAAAAGCACGAAGAAGTTGTGTCCCCCCATCAGCATTTTATTAATAAGCCAGTGAGCAAAATGTTTCCTGCATTTGGTGAGGCCACTAATATATTAATTAACCTCCAGGAGAGCATAATGAGTACTGTCCCACTAGAATGTAAGGGACAACTTACTTCTAGCTCTTGTCCTATGTACGAGAGCATTCTTGGGGGCTGAGCTAACAACACAAAGGCCCTGACTTCAGCTCCAGGCAGATAGTGCCAGCACTGATGCTGAGAACATTCTGTCGGTGTCTCTGGAGAACTGATGGGTGGGGAGGGACACGAACTTCCCACATCCTTATCAGAAATATCGTGTGAGCGTGTGGAAACATGAAAAACAGTGGGTTGTGTTTTTTCTGTTAGTACAGCCCTTCTACATTTTGTCGGGGTTCCCCTGAAGTTTGACACAATTTTTCCAAACTTCACATCCATGTTCAAACAACACAACACAAATGTACAGAAGGTATGAAATTTGTAGAGACAAAATAGTCTTAATTCCTCCCTCCTGTCAATTATTTTATTGTTGCAGTTCATTTCATGTTCACAGACAAACACACAAACATGTGAGTATATGGATGCTGGAAACATTACTACTAGCATTATTTTACATGAAAATTTTTAGATAGATTAAGAATAAGAGGTAATGTTTTAACTTCAATTTACCAGTGGTCTTCTATTCTTTGCAAAAATGTACATTTCTCTATAAAAATTTCTTTTAACATTGTTTCTAAAGCAGAGTTACTGTCAATAACAGCAACAACAAAAACTCATTTATGTTTGTATGTGAAAGGTTTTTCCTTTTTTTTAAAGTTGGAGATATTATTTTCTCCAACAATGTAAGTATTTTTCTCTTCTTTTTCTTACAGCCTTTCTTTGAAGATGTCAGGTAGAAAGCTTATCTTTGTTCCAATCTTTACATGGAGTTTTTTTTTTTTTACCCCCTCTGGATTTGTCTAAGATTTTTATCTTCAATGTTCTGAAGCTTAGAAGTAATGTGGATAGCTATGGGTCCTCCCCACTTCCAGCTTTTTTTTTTTCATTTTTCTTGCTTAATAATCTCTTGCTTCATGCTTCTGTAATCTGGTAGCTGACAATAAGATGGGGGTGGACTTTGTCATTTCTGCTTCTTGATTCTTTCTCTGGGATTTCCACTATGCAGGTGGCACATGTTCTACAGTCCGCAGTCCTTCGAGATTTTCTCTTGCGTTTCCTTTCTTTTGCTTTTCAGTTTTGGTAGCATCCATAGCTGAGTTTAGTGGCTTGGAGACTCTTTCCCTGGCTGTGCTCGGCATCCTGACACAGCCTGTCTGCTAATGTGTCTGAAGTCTCTAACACTTCAGAAAGTCTTCCCTGGTCACTCCACCTCTGGCCCACAGTGACTACATCTGCTGTCTTCTGCTCTTTCCACTGAAGCCCTTAGCATTTTACTCAGACTTCAGAGTCCCTTCCATTGTGACAGTCTCAGCACTGTTGCTGTATCCAGCCCTAGTTGTGATTTTCATTCTCGCCTTAGGGGGTTGCCCTGTCTTATTTTTGGTTTGGTTTGTGTTTCAGTATGCTGAATAGTCTTGGGTTGCAATGTTGACACAAACTTCCTTGCAATTGTATCTGCTTTGGCAATGGGGCGGTAATGTTGTGAGCTTCTGAAACCTCAAAGCTCTCCCCCAGAGACACAGCTCCTCCAGCAAGGCCTTGCCTCCTCATCCTTCCCACACAGTTCCACCAACTGGGGATCAAGGACTGGAGACCAAATGACTGAGCCTATAGAGCTCTCAAGATATCATAGTCCATATATAACCATCAGTTCAGAGATCATATGGTCAGAAAACTCAGGCACAGCCTTGACTTGTTACATGTTCGTACTTGTCAATAAATTTTCAGAGAGTTATCCATATCTCTAGGAAGAAGAAGACAAGAAAAACAAGTTGTGAAAAAGTTGGGGAGAGTTCTCAGTGGTCATTACTGCACAAGCAAGTGGACCTTAAGCAAGCAGAGTCTGTGTCCCCAGAACCCACATATATACTGTATTGGCATGGAGGCTTACCTGAAATACCACTGTGGGGAAGCAAAGACAGAGGATCTCTAGAGAAAACTGGCTAGGGAGATTAGGCTTTGGGTTTGATTGAGAGACACTGTCTCAGTGAATAAGGTGACTGAGGAAGATTTCCAGTATCAACCTCACATCTCTTCATGCACACACACACACACACACACACACACGTACCTACACATGGTTGGACAGGCATACATGCACACGTATACATATGTACCCATACATGGATGGATAGGCATATATGCACACACACACACCTATGTACCCACACATGGACGGGCATGCATGCATGCACATGCACACATGTGTACCTACACATGGATAGGCAAGCATACATGTATGCATATGTACCCACACATGGTTGGGCAGGCATACACACATGCATTCATGCACCCACACATGGATGGGCAGATATACATGCACATACACACATATGCATCCACACATGGATAGGCAGGAATACATGCACACATGTATGCATGCATGTATCTCACAAACATGAACATGAAAAAAAGACAAGAGAAAGCTTCCCACATGCTACTGCTTCATAAAAGGCTAGATATGAAAACTAACTTTCCTCATGCAGAAGAAAAGAAAGTCTCTGATGAAAGCAAGAACAGTGGACTTCTGGACTTCTGAGGCTGCTCCCCCAACTGTCTATGGTGGGAAGAAATCTGGCAGGGGCCAGTTTCACCCCAGCACCATCCATACCCTGGAGCGGGGCACAGCTGTGAGCAGGAAGGGCGTCGATGTTATGAGTGCATGTTACACACCATCAAACATCAAGTTTCCAAATCAGTAGATTTAAGTTACTCAAGAAGGGAGATGGTCTCCAGGAAGCAGAGCTCACTGGGCATCGGCCTTGAAAGAAGACATTTGAAGAGAAAAAGAATGAATTTCTTTGCTGGCTTTAAAGAAGCAAACAGTCACGGTGGGACAGGACATAGGGCTGGGACCCGAGTATGGGCTCAGCTGGGAGCAGCCTTGGCCAATAGCCAGAAAGGGAAATGAAGATCTGGGTCCTAGAAAAGCCTAAAGGAAGTAGTTATAAATTCCACCTACCGCTACTTGGGGGAGGGCTCCAAGAACTCTGACTCCTAAATCACTCATGAACTGAAGCTGAGCTGGCCCCCTAGGAGCAAGGACTCCAGTTAAGTTATCCTGTGCCTGGAAAGCTCACCTGCAGGTCTTTGAGGGAGCAAATGTGTACTCCCCTAAACGCCAGTGGGATGGTAATTAGTCATTCAGCAACAGAGAACTAATACAGTCGCTTTGGACGAAGTAAAGTCCAGTCCTCCTGCTTTGAAATGAGATGGTAGACATTAGTCACCGGCTTTCTGGTTATAAAACACTACATTTTTATTGTCCCGCGTATACAGATAAAAATCAAAACTGTTTGCGATAACATCAGCAGAAACTGCATTGACTGAAACAGAAAGCCTTGGGGAGTAAGATTCCTTTGGAGTGCTGGTTTCATTCAGATCTTAGGGTGTTGGCAGAATGATCTGCTTGCTGTATGATTTTATGTCTAGAACATCTTGTAGGTATTTTGTACCATAAATAAGAACCCCATGGCAGATTTACAAAGAAATATTTGTTTTGCAGGCTTTAGTAAGCCGTTGAGCAACGGTGATGGAGAAGGCTTTGAAGGTAGAGATTAGTCAGGATGATAAACATTTTCTCAATGCTGGCCAGAGGCAACGTGAGATATGAGACTTGGTCTTACACTGTCGTCTTAGCTTCTGTAGAGATAAATTTGTCTTGGGAAAAATTGCATATATGCGGGGACCCGTAGCAGTGGAGGCCACAGCCCAGACCAACATCCTGTCTCAGGCTTGGCTATTGGAGAAGGTGGTTTGGCAAGAATGTAACAATTTTAATATATCTTTACTCAGCCCTTCATAAGCACATTAAAAAATCTTTAAACAGTAACTAAGGATTCTCACGTAGTGCCTGCATTGAGTCTTCACAAGAAAAAGCATGTCCGTAATCAGGCATGGATAGAGGAGGGTCTGCAGAGGGAACCCTTCACTGCTGAGCTGTTTGCTAATGAGGCAAGGGCAGGGGTGGGGGACAAGTGTTGCTTCCTGTTGTGAACCCACTTGTCCCTCCACCAGGCTCCAATGGATAATTCCAATCCAAGGTTCACTCTGATGGCCTTGGCTACATTAAACGGGCCATAAAACAAACCCACGAGTATAAATCTTGGAAGAGGACAGATGGGGAATGAAAAGGGGGTTGATAGCAATGGGAGAAAGATAACAGGTAGCGGGGAGAGAGGAGTCTGAATACATTATGTACGTGTATGAACCTCTCGAAGAACAGTATTAATCAATACAAAGGAGGTAAAAAATTAGTGAACCATACAGCTTTCTTTAAAAATAAAAAGTTGGCGCACGCCTTTAATCCCAGCACTCGGGAGGCAGAGGCAATCAAATCCCTGTGAGTTAAACACCAGCCTGGTCTGCAGAATGAGTTCCAGAATAGCCAAAGATACACAGAGAAACCCTCTTTCAAAATCCCCACCCCCCAAAAAAATAATAAATAAAAATAAAAAGTTAATGGATCAAATTTTATCCCGGGAAAGCTACATGTATTAATTTTCTGGGACTGATCGAAACATGAATGGCTTAAACGAAAGAATTTATTCTCTCACATTTCTGCAGTTCATGAGTATGAAATTCGGGGAAGAACCATACTGCCTTGAGGAACTGTAGGAAGGGCATTCTCTGGCTCTCTCAGATCCTGGCAGCCATTCATATTTCTCGGCATCTTTGGGATCCATGTCACGTTAAGTCAGGCATCCACTCTTCTTCCCCTGCAGGTGTATGTCTGACTGCCCCCAGCCTTTCTTTTATAAACTCATTTGCCATTTGACTTGGAGTCTCCCTGTGTAGCCCAGGATGGCTCCGCTACAGGATCTCTAGCCACCTGAACAAAGCCTCCGTTTCAAGTAAGTCAAATGTACAGGCTCCGTGCATTTGCAAGACCATATGGCTTTTCCAGCCCTCCCGTCAGCTCACACGAGTGGAAATCTGTTCACCTATCATTTGTTGAAGCTTACACCCAGCATTTCCAAACATGGCCTTCTCTGCAATAAGGTTGTTGCCAATGTCATTACTTAAATCAAATGACGATACTGGGTAAGATATATCTCACTATGCCCTACAAAGGGAAACTTAGACGCAGACCCAGGCACACAGAACGTGGCATTAAAGATGAAGGCAGATGCTAGCTTGCTGTGGGACAATGCTCTTGTACGCTGTAAAGATTTGTCACTCGTACTGGTTTAATAAAAACGCTGGTTGGCCGGTACCCGGGTAGGCGGGACAATGAGAGCAGGAGGATTCTGGGAAGAGGAATGGAAGAGATACAGTTGCCAGACACAGAGGAAACAAGATGAAAATGTCTTACTGAGAAAAGGTGCCAAGCCATGTGGCTAAACATAGATAAGAATTATGGGTTAATTTAAGTTGTAAGAGCTAGTTAGTAATGACCAATAGAAGGCAAATAGAACAATAGGCCAAACAGTTTGTAATTAATATTAAGCCTCAGAGTGGTTATTCAGGAACCAGCAGGTGGGAGAGAAACCTCCATCTGAACTGGCTTTGATGGCTAGTCTTGGTGTCAACCAGACTACATCTGGAATAAACGAAAATTCAGGTAGCCTGGCACACTTGTGAAGGATTTTTTTTTTCTTGATTGAATCACTTGAGGTGGGAAGACTCAGCCTAAACCTGGGCCACGCCTTCTGGTGCCATCTCACATAAGCAGACCTTGAAGAAGGAAGCTTTTGGTTTTTCCCTGCTTGCCCTCAGTCTTGCCTGCAAGTTCATCTACCTGCTGCTAAGGCCATCCTTCACTGGTGAAACCTTCTTCAGGATTACAGCAGACTGAAGACCAGGAGCTCTCTCAGAATCCTCTGGGAATCCAGCACCAGATTAGGACAGCTGAAGCCAGATTCTTGGCCTCTCTACCAGGAGACAGCCGATGTTGAACTAGCCACAATACAGCCTATAAACCACTCTAATAAATCGTGTGTTCTCTCTCTCTCTCTCTCTCTCTCTCTCCCCATCTGTTCCAGAGACCCCTAACACAATGACTTTATATTTCCACATCTCAGTACTACCAGAGATTTCCTGGAAACCACCGGAAGTAGGCAAGCACCACGGAACCATCTCTCCCTCACAGCCCCCATCAGGAATCTGCCCTGCAGAGACCTTAGCCCTAAGCCTGCAAGGCCCTGCACTGATGGAGTCTGCAGGGCAAGCTGCTCAGTTAGCATCCTTTGCAACCGGCTTCTTGCAGACTAACCCACCACATAGATGAATACCATTCTTACGATGATATTTAAATTATGATTTATATTTTCCAGTAATGTTGCATTCACCTGTGGGCCTTTCTTCAGAAAGTGGGCCTTTTTATTTTCTACCTTACAAATAATTGTAATGTGTTATTAACTCTCTACACATTTCTCATTTTATGCATTCTTTTGGATATGCCCCTAATAAATAGAAATCCTTTATCACAGGGTCTAGAAAAATAAAAAAGAAATGTGTCACTAAGTTGCTATCCAAAAAGTTGTGACACTTCCCTTTGTGTTATCTATGTGACTAGAGATTTCTGCATTTTGTATTTACTTTTGCAACACTCTGAGTTGAACCTAGGGCCTCATGTGTGGTAGGCAAGAGCCTGGAGTACTCCTGAGCTACATTCTCAGCTCGTTTGTTTATTTTTTGAGACAGGATCTTCACGTTATTAGCTAGGCTGTCCATGAACTCTTCAGGCCCAGCATAGTAAGGAGCTGGGATTGCAGGTGAGAGATTTACATACCTTGTTACCATCCTTTTCCTGCGTCATTTAAAGTACATTCACAGGATTTGGATCTGAGGACACATTCAGATCTTTTTTAAGTGGGGTGTGTGTGTGTGTGTCTGTGTGTATGTGTGTAAAACTGCGAGTTTGTCTGTCTGATCCTACCCATTTCTTTCTCTTGCTTTCACACAGTCACCTGTGCAAAACTGTTACACTTCCCTTAACACACTTAATTAAACAGTTCATAAGCAGAGAATTCAAGAGTGAATTTTTTGATGGATGAAGTTGCTCACTTCATTGATTTCGACTTTTCATGATTCAAAACTGGTGTCTTTAAGTGCTTGCTAGCCTTCATAACGAGAACAAGAGTAACTTTGGGGCTGTATTCTTTCCCGTTTTCTTAACTGGCTGTAAATTTGGAAGACTACCTTCCACATTGTGCAGAGAACTGAGGTGGGCGTTGGCCGGTTTTCCTCTCTCCCTGGTTGGGAGGGAATTCTGTTTCCTGCCTGTCCATCATTCTCCAACTTCCTGGGCAGCTGTGGGGTTTCTGTCTAAGATTTATCAATAACTAAATATAAATAAAATAAAAAAATTAAAGCTACCAAGAGGAGAAAGAAAACATTTTCTG
Organism: Ondatra zibethicus; assembly: GCA_004026605.1. Lineage (NCBI taxonomy): Eukaryota > Metazoa > Chordata > Mammalia > Rodentia > Cricetidae > Ondatra > Ondatra zibethicus. The sequence continues at coordinate 24,598 of PVIU01007682.1, forward strand.
GGGAAATGCCAGAGATTGTCTCTGCCTGCTTCTCCCACAGCCTGGCATCCCTGATCGCTGCCCACCAGATTGCTAACGAAGATCGCGGTTTCTGCTTTCCAGACCCCATCCTGGGAGAAGGAAACCAAGCCCCAGCCCTCCCTGTTCCCCCAACCTCCGCCCTCCTCCCCGCGCAACTACAGCCCCCAGACTGTTTAAAAGCCCCTGAGCTGGCAGATCCCGACAGCGCTTCTCCTTAGCCCCCATCCACCTGGAGTGCGGTGCGGAAGAGCCAGATAAATGGGATCTGGAGCGCATTTTGCCAGTGCAACTGGGAGTGATTGTTCCTGCAATGAATCAAATCAGACTCCTTCTCTCTCTTCCCCTCCCTTCTTCCTCAGCTTTTCCAGACAGGGGCGCCCTCCCAGCTAACTTTCCCCTCACCCAACGATGCAACCAAGGGGGAACCACCCGAAGCCCAGGCGATGCCATCTTCAGGGCCTGCGCGCCCGAGGCCCCTGCACTGCTCCCGCCCTGGGCAGAGGCCGCGGCTGGGCGCCCAGCGCGACCAGGAAGGTCGGAGGGAGGGTGCGCTCCTCCCGCCCCACACCCAGTCTCTGAGCCGGATATATAGAGTCACGTTTGGGAGCCCCGAGAGCAGCGGCGCGGTTCAGAACAGCTTGAGAGCCTCCAGCATCCCTGGGAGGACCCTGACCGCCAGCCGGCGAGCCACCGTCACTGAAGCAGCAGGTACCCAGACGCGGGTGGGGAGGCTAGGAGGCTGGGCTGGGGAACTTGAGGACTGTGGCTGCTCAGTAGGCCGGGTGCCAACAGAGAAGCGGTGGCCCTGCCGGATCCCTGGACGCTCACCATCCTTCCTGGTCCTGTAGGTGCAGGGCATCTCTGAGTCCTCCTAGGTGAGGCGGGCAAGCAGTGGAGAACCGGGAAGGGCTGATCAGGGTGAACATGGGGTCCTCTCCAAGGGACAGAGGCATCTGACTGGTCCCACCCAAGTCTTTCTGTTGGAAATCCAGGTACTGTTGGATTTCCAGGCCACGTGTGCTATGGTCCCCTTTCTTGTCCTCACTCGCCCCACCCAAGGCTGTAAACATTAAGACCCTCCCACTCTGAGACTCTTCAGGGTCAAGCACCCCAGGCTGAAAAGGGCTTGGGTGGCCAAGTAGGGTTTGTACCCTGTCAGAAGTTTCTGATTTCCCTGGGGTGACTTGGGCATCATGGAGAGAACACGGGGGCAGATGCCAGGGCCTCCAGCTAGGACAGGTAGCTTAAGGAAGGCTCCAGGGAGTGACATTACCCCCAGGCAATTGCAGTGGGAATAGGAATGCCTTCTACAGAACAGCCAGGCTCCTGACCCAGGTCTCCTTCCTGTCTCCTTACCGGGGTAAGATTATGAACATTTCTTGTCCTTCATACATTATTTACCAAGTGTTGAGACCATGATTATCTCTTTATCTGCAAGACTCTGGCTACCCTTTAAATCTTGTTGAGTGCTCCATTGTTTGTGAGCAAGGGAGCAGGGAACTCAAGAGAATTGTGTGTTTCTGCTTGTTTAAGGCTACACCCAGAGTTTGACATTGAACATGGAAATGTAAGACTCAGCCTGCAGTTCCACAACTTGTCTCTCTGCATCTCCATTTATTTGAGCTGATATTTGACATGGGGCCACAGTTCCTCTAAGCCATAAAGTAGGGCAAAGGAATTAGATAAAATTTAAGGCAACTAACAATTTGTACAGGTAGTCAATCTCAGCAAACTTCACATCTAAGGGTGTTGGGCTGTCGAGAGAAGGCCAAGAGGTTTCTCCTGACCAGACTTCAAGGACAGTAATTTCATTCATCTTGTTTCTGAGAGCCCGTGCCTTTACTTTACCCTCCCTTTATTTGCTTAATTTCTAAGGGCCTCTCCCATGCCTGTCTCGAGAGATTCCCTCCTCACTCCAAATGGTAATGTTGGGCTGCAATAGTCTGTCAGATAGATAGAGGCAGCTCACCATGAACTGGTCAGTATCAACAGGACTAGGGATGTTGAGCTGTCAGAAAGAGGCAGCTCACAGTGAACTGGTCAATATCACCAGGACTAGGGGAGGGTAAGTGATGATAAACTCTCCCAAGGAACCAAAATGTGACACAGCTGTTGAAGAGAAACTGTTTCGGAGGGCTGAGAAGTCCATAGCTCATCTGTGGGCATCCCTTTGAGGTTTATCAAGAATATAGACTTCTTGGGGACTGCAGAGATGGTCGCGCGGTTAAGAGCACTTGCTGCTTGTCCTAGTCAGGGTTTCTATTGCTGTGAAGAGACACCATGACCACACCAACTCTTATCAAAGGAAAATATTTCATTGAGGCTGGCTTACAGGTTTGGAGGTTTAGCTCATTATTGTCATGGCAGAAAGCAGGGCAGCGTGCAGGCAGACATGGTGTTGGCGAGGGAGTCAAGAGTTCTACATCTGGATCAGTGGACAACTGACAATGGCCTGGCTTGAGCATTTGAAGCCCCAAAGCCCACAATTGATGACACATTTCCTCCAACAAGGCTGCACCTCCTGATGCTACTCCCTAAGCATTCAAGGGCTCCCTAAGACAGCCATTCTTATGCAAATCACCACCCTGCTCTTGCCTAGGACCTGAACTTGCAGTTCCCAGCATGCACATAGTAGCTGACAACCATCTATAACTCCAGTTCTGGGGCGTCAGACTCCCTCTTCTGGCCCTACTTGGGCACCTGACATTATTGCAACACACATATCTGCATTCAGGCAGAATACTTATACATATAAATAAAATTAAGTTTAATTTTAAATAAAATTAAAGTGTTTTAAAATCATCATTTTCCTTCTCTTGAAGATCCATATTGCACTTCTTTCTGGCAACTTTTGGTCAGTCATAAGAATTCGTTGTTTCAATTTATTCATTTCCTTCATTCCTTTTTGGCAGGGTCTCATATAGCCCAGACTGGCACTGAACTTGCTCAGTAGCTGAAAATGACTTTGAATATATAACCGTCTTGCTTCTACATCTAGAGTGTTGAAATTACAGGCATGTAACACACGCCCAGTTGATGCAGTGCTAGGGGTGAATTCAGGGCATCCGTGTGCTAGGCAGGCCCTCTTCCAGCTGAACTCCGTCTCCAGCTCCAAAGGATTTCACAAGTGCCATCTCTGAGGATCACACCAGAGCCTGCCAGCATGCCGATGCTGTGGGCCCTGTGGGAACATTCGCAAGTGGCAAGGACACATTCTTCAAGTTTTGTTTTGTTCACAGACCACTCTGGGTATCTAATAAGAAATTATAAAATACAAAACCAAACATACTTTTAGAAAGTCACAGCCTCCTGAAGCCCAAATGTCTATATTGCATACATTCAGACACTCTTCATGGGACTAGTTTTGTGGAATTCAGACTCAAGAGTTGAGCCAAGCCTCACATCTAGAAGGCTGCTTGGCTTAACCTTGGAGCCGTCACTATTATCTTAACGAGCGGGTTTTCATTGCACCCTGATCCCAGCTCAATAGCCCCTTTCTAGAGCTCACTGGGCATGATGTCTTCTCACAGCAACCCTAATTCAAGTGAGTTTCCTGTAAGGGCTAACGTTAACCTGTAGGCCCCACTTGCCCAAGGACAGGAAACGTTCTGGTACGTTGGGATCTATGGTGCTTGTGAAATCGCAAGTCACGTGCTTTCACTTCAGTAACAAGGTTGTCTGCCCCAACTGCATGGGATGTGCTTGACCACGCTTCGGTAGAAAATGCGTAGACAGGAAGTATGTCAAGATGTATGCTGACCCCCTTCCTCATTGGACGAAGGCAGGAAGTAAAAAGTGGGGGTTTACCTTTATGAGCACCTGACTGACCTAAATTTGGGGCTATTTCTTTGGGAATCCCAGGTATAGACCTTTCTGGCCAGTCCTAATAAAGCTTGCTTCAGCTGGGTCATTGTGGAACTGGTCTTTTTCCACACAATTCTCGGGTTTAACATTCCCGACCACAGACTTAGAATTTAACTGCGTCCTTCAGTGCCTTTGATTATGTCATTAAGCTTCTCTTTATCCCATTTTTTTTTTACTGGCATGAGCATGGCAAACTATTTATCTTAAAGGTACTTATATTATCTTTGGGCAAAAAAGAAGAGATAATTAAGCCATGCATGGTGGCACGTGCCTGTCACCCCAGCACTCAGGAGGTGGAGGCAGTAGAATCAGGAGTTTAAAGTTAATCCTCAGCTACACTAAAAGATCTAAGGCCAACCTGGTTGGCTAAGAACCTGCCTTGATCGAAAGGGGGAGAGAGATAATAGTTGCAGACAGGTCCATCAACCTTGAACCTTTATTAACCTTATGTTAATAAATACTGTATGAATGGAAACCTGTTTGCTACATTTTTCTATAAGTAGGAATATTGATCAAGCTCCTTTAGGGGATTTTGCAACCTTTAGATCTCTTATATTTTAGCAATAAGAAAATCAAATGAAAAGTGGCTGAGTAGTAGGGCTTGATATTTTAAATATTGACTAAATATTATATGTGCAAGACTGGAATTGCTAGCTGAATGTAAAGGATAACTTCTTGGAACACACTTGCTAAGACGAACTAATGCTTGAACCATCCTCAGACAGAGCAGAGACTGAACAGTGAGTCACTGGTAACATTTTTTTTTAATTGAGCTATACATTTTTCTCCACTCCCCTCCCTTCCTCCCCCCTTCCCCTTCTACCTTCTCCCGTGACACCCACACTCCCAATTTACTCAGGAGATTTTGTCTTTTTCTCCTTCCTATATAGACCCAAGTTTGTCTCTCTTAGGGTCCTCTTTGTTGTCTAGGTTCTCTGAGGTTGTGGACTGTAGGCTGATTTTTCTTTGCTTTATGTCTAAAAACCACTTATGAGTGAGTACATATGATAATTGTCTTTCTGGGTCTCGGTTACCTCACTCAATATGATGTTTTCTAGATCCATCCTTTTGCCTGCAAATTTCAAGATGTCGTTATTTTTTCTGCTATGTAGTACTCCATTGTGTAAATGGACCACATTTTTGTTAGTTGTATTGCTGGGTCATTTAATTATCTAAGAGCAGGCCACCAATTCAAGCTGGTTTTTCCCTTCCCAAGTTGTCCACTGTAACTCTCATGTCTGCTAAGGAGGAACTGAGGAAACTCCTCCCTAGACAACTTGCCTCTGATGTGGGACTTTTTAAATTTCTTCCACAGAGCTTCCTGAAGCTTTGAGTCTGGTTTGGTGGGGACCATTGAAAGCTTTTCAGCCACAGACTCTGCTTAAGAAAGTAAATCTACACAAAGTCAATAAGGAGAAGTACCTGGAGGAATGAAGGATTGGAATCAAGGACTGTTCGGGGCAAGAGTGCTGTGAGGGAGAGGCAGAGATAGTAAGGACTTGAGCCTCAAACTCCATTTGCAAGACATCTAGGCAGAGGGGGGAATAAGGGTACAAGAATTTTGACATTAATTCTTCCATATGTGTTAAAGATTTCATTTACGTATTTTTAATTTTAATGTTGTGTGTGTGTGTGTGTGTGTATCTATGTGTGTTCAGTTATGTATGTGAGTGCCAGTGGAAGCCAGAAGCATAGAAACACCCTAAATCTGGTGGTTGTGAGTTGCCCTGTATGGGGGCTGAGAATCAAACTCTGTAATCTTATTTCCAGTCTTGCTGAGTGCTTCAGCTCAAAGCAGTGGGTTTGCTGCCACTGAATTTCCAGTGCCTACAAGAACAGAAAACAAAACAGAACTAATGATGCCAGTTCTCTGAAAGGGATACTGGCTGGGCAGATAAGGGTCTAAGAAAGAAAGGGGGAAAGTTTGCATTTCAGACTCTTCTGCTGTTTAAATTATTTCTAAATCCACACTTGCATTCTATAATTTTTAAAGGTTATCACCATGACAGATATAGCTCCTGTTTTTCTGGCTTGAGCTTATATGGGATGTGTTATAATTTCCTAAAATGGCAAAAAGTAGGGAAGAGAGAACTGAGCTTCATCAAAGGGTTTGTTTTAAAACACAGTTCACTCCCTCACTTAAAACCCTTCTCTCCTTCCTCTCAACAGAAGTGTTCCCCAGACTGCTATCTGTGGAACAATAGTTTCTTGGGACATTAGCAGTTAAGTGGAAGAAAAGGGGGGGGGAAGCTTTGCTGGTGAGATAACTCTGAAAAATACTTGATTTAACCCACTTAAGTGGTTTTGCTACAAGATTTCTCAGAGCCCACAATATCCTAATGAAGATTGAAAATCATCAAAGGTGAAGCAGGTCTCCTGTGATATTTCCTAAACCTATGACCTTCAAATGCTTCTGGTAGAGCATCTAACAGAGTCAGCATCCGAGAAATCACTGTGTGGGAAATCCTGTGGGAAGCTCTGTCCTATATTAACAGATTAGTCTTTAACATCCACCACTCTCTGTTAACTGTTAACTGCTCTCCACTCTTTAATACGTCTTCCTTGGGCAAAGCAAAGACACTGGATCCTCTCTGTTAAGTGAAAATACTTCCACATGGATAAGCAGAACCTGGAGTCTGATTAGAAGGAAACTGTTTTCTTCCAGTGTTTGCTTTCAGCACCTGCATTCCTGATGAGGCTCTGCCAGACCTTACTGAAGATCAATTAGTCTGTTGACGTTTATAGGTGAGGGACTTAAGGATGGTGCAGACTTCTTAGGCAGGGTCTTTTGTTTCTTGCGTTCATGTTTTCTTCTTCTGGGCCTCATCTGAGATGTAAATCTACCAGATTGATGTGGTGGGGGCATTTAAGCAGCGATGGTTTTTGAGTCTTTCCCTCCGTTTCCCTATTATCCATAACATGCTGGTGACGGTCTGCAGGCGGGAGTGTAGCCTGTGACTGCAGAACATTGCAGTGGTGACGGTTCTCAAAAGAGGTCCATGCAGCTCTGGACCCTCCCGTTTCATCTGCTCAGAACTCAAGGACTGAGCCAACAACAGTTTGCGGGGCAAGTTTGGTTCCTTACTTTGTATGTTTTACAAACCGGAAATGGTTCTTATGGGTTTTTTTTTTCGGCAGTTAAATCATCAAGACCATTCTGTGGCAAATGACATGAGGTTAGAGTTGATTTCATATGAGGTCTTCTCCACATACTTGCCCCCACTTCACACTGTTCCTGGAGTTGTCAACCTTCAGAGGGTTGCTTGACAACCCTTGGAGATGCTTGACCAACTGTCTTCAATATGCCCACTAAAGAGACCATAGTGAAAAGGCAGAGAAGTGAGAAAAAGAGGTCAAGAAATGTCCCCAAGTCCCTGGCTTGACGTTTAGGTTTAAAAGGGAAGATAGGAAGCATAGCTAAGAAGGCCCCAACAAAGTGTGGTCACACCCAGCCTCACTGTACCAGCTCCAGTGTCTTCTGTAAGGTGACAGTCGGACAAATTGTAAGAACTGTGTGAAGTCTTTTCTTGGGAGGCAAGTTCCTCTTCTGGCTGGCACCAGGCTTCACCCTTTTCCTTCACCCAGCATGAGATTCCTAGGGAAATTCCAATTTCATGGAGACCATTGTTTGAATAGTCTGATGGCCAAGGGGTGGGGCACCAGGGTCTGTTCAGGACATCCGCATCCCTGCCAGGATGGTTCTAAGTCTGCACCTGACCCAGAGCAAAGGGTGCAACATATTTCTTTGTGTAGTCAACAATGTAACAAAGTAAATAATGAACAGACTAGTCTTGCTCTAATTGTCAGGCATGGAGAGTCACAGGGGTTCATAGTGGTGCACTTTCACTTGAGGTTTAGAGAAAGTTTTATTGGATGTTGCACCCTTAACTTCTGAGTAGAACAAAAGCATTTTCAAGCTGCAGTTGATACAATGTATCCCTGATGACTTTTGGCTTAATACTGTTTGATATTTTGTTGTTGTTGTTTCAGAAACAAGTTTTATTATGTTATTATTTTAATTTTTTCACTTTTGAGATTATATTTTATATATGTATCACATAAATTGTTTTACAGTATATATCACTATAATAATTTTGAGATATCATTTCCTCCTTCCATTTCTTCCTTGTAAACCCTCCCACATACCACTCCTTGTTATCTTTCAAATTTATGGCCTCTTTTTTCATTAATTGTTGTTACGTGTATACATAATACATACACACAAACACACATGCACATGCCCCTCCACACACACTCCTAAATATATAAATACAATCTGCTCAGTCTGTATAATGTTACTTGTATGTATGTTTACAAGGTTGACCATTTGATACTGTGTAACCAGTTGTTGTGAACTTCCCTGGGGAAGAATGTTTCTCCCATCCTCAGCATTCCCTGGTTGCCTGTGGTTATTCTGAGGTGTCATGAGCTACCGCTATTCACGTTAGCATTACCTACATGTGTCCTCATTGCTCAGCTCATGTGTAGAGGGTAGAGTCATGTTAGTGAGAATTTACGACTGTAAGCTTCTGACGTTCCCAAGAGACACAATCTCAATGAGCTGGATCTGACCTGAGAGCCTCCTCCCTGAGAACCAGCTGACATGGTACCAGAAGACACCATGCAAGCTTCCAAAGGAGGGAAGCAACACATATCCTTACCCATCTGTGATGCCTATGACCCATATCCATGACCAGCATGGCACACTAACCCTAATGGTGTAGTAGTGGCAAATTAGTGGAAACCACTATCTCTCTAATTGGGTAAGACTTGCTCAACAAGAGGGAAATCATGCTTTGTACTGGAAACCTAGCCAGCTATCCAGGCCTGGCGACATCATGAATCTCGGAGGGGAATCCACAAGCACTGGTTTACTAAACCAGCATAATCCCTAACTACATTCTAAATATTTGTCCTCATACTCACAGATAAATGTAGTCTCCCTCCTCCCTCACCAAGAATACCGTTTTGTTTTTATGATATTTTGACTTCCCAGACTTCTCCGGAGATGATCCCTACACAGCAGAGCAGCGTCCTGAAGATGGGAAGGTTAGGCAAGGAATTGCTGGGGGGTTGTTATGAAATATCAACATGATCTACGTATCCTCAATAGAACCATTGTCAGGCCAGCAACTTCGCTGGAGGAAAACAGATGACTGCAGGGGGGCAGCACTACTCTGAGAGCCAAGGGACCAGACACAGTCACTGTGGAAATGCCCTGCATTTTAGGTCCTCATCACAGGTCACCGAGAGGACACGTTCCACAAAAGTCAGCACAATCTCAGGTGTATTGAGGTCAGGATGCTTGGAAATTAGGAAGACCATTAAATCATATGTCTGGCTCCAATACTCTTAAAACTACTTATGCACTTATGCCAGCAATGCATGACAATATAGTCAAGAAAACCTACAGGAATCTCTGGTGATTTGAAGGTGTTAATTTCCCTCAACCAAAATGAGTGTTTTTGTTGTTTTACCAGCAATTTGTTCTTGCCAAACTCTCCCCTTAGTGGAGTTACGTCACTGCCTCTTCCATTTTTCCTCTTCCGCTATTTTGGTCCGGTCCTGCCCCAGCGGCAGCTATTCAAGTGCTACTGGGTGTCTTCTTTAAGATCTCACAGGATTGTGCTTTGGGTAAATTTAGGTTTCCGTTTCTCTTAGGATGCAACGGTTACTTTTTTTTCAAATTGAATTTCCATGAACCCTTATTACCCCGTATCACACCCTCTCACCTACCATACCCAGCACTCGCTGCACATAGCTCACCTTAGTAAATAATATTCACAACTCAAGCTGTAGATGGGTTGAGGGCCATATCTTATGTTTGGTTCAATGCTCTCGTCTTATAGAAAAGAAATGCCTGTCTATTTAACGTGTGCGTGTGGACTATGACAGAAAGCATGTGGCCAGAGAAGACAGGCGCACTCCATCCCTTCAGATATGTATTCTTTAGTAATATTCACTGAACATTACTCATGACTCAGATGAGTTGCTTAGCTCTGCACTCTGCACTCATGATAAACTGACTGTAGCACCTGCTTTCAGGCTTTAGTGTCCTCTGATTTTTGAGCCGTGTTAGTCATCGGTTTAAAAACATGGAGCACTGGCCAAACCTGACCTGCTCTTCTTCATCCTCCCACCTAGCATGCATGGAGTCCTGGCTTTGAATCCTAGTGTTGCACAAACTGTAGAGGGGTGGGGGAGATGGAGGCAGGATCGGGAGTTCAAGGTCATTCCTGGCTGCCTGCACAGTAGGAGCCCAGCCTTGGGATCCGTGAGACTCTGTTTACAAATCAACAAGAGGACGTGACAGAAAGTGAGCTAAAAAAGCAATATGAAAAATTCCACTGGGAAGGATTCTCCTTTACCCAGAGCAGGCTCTGCTGGTTAATTTGCTTGGGCTTTTGTCCTCTTATCTATTCTTCCCCAGCCTCCTTTTTCTCCAAACTGACTGGTGAATACCTTGATTCTCCAATTTCCCCCTTCATATCTGCCTTTAAAGATAAGCACAGAAACCCTCTGTATCTGTGCGCAGTTATCTGCTAATAGTGATAGGAAAAGTCAAAGAGGAAGGACAAAATTAATGCCTGTGTGAGGAAGTCACAAAACTTCTGGAATGCTGTCTTTTAGTATTGGCAGAGGGTGAGCATGCAGAAGCTGCCCAATGAGAGCACAAAGGCAACTCTATCATCTGAAGTCAGCCCTCTAGCTTTATAGAGAGTAAACAAAAATGAATCCTCTGCCTTAACAATCCTTTCCTATAGGGACATCTGTCTATGAGAGTTGGTAGAGTCCTAGAAGTCTTCCCTACAAGCTAGGGGACAACTGCTCCTGGAGCTTTGAGTGGACAGATGTGAACTGGTCATACAATGCCATGGGAATATTTTCTCAATATGTGATGGGAAAGAAGGAAGGAAGAAGAGAGAAAGAGAGAAAGAGAAGGAAGCAAGAAAGGAGAGAAAGAAAGGAAGAACGAAAGAAGGAAGGAAAGAAGAAAGGAAGAAAGCAAGGAGGAAGAGAGAGAGAGAGAGAAAGAAAGAAAGAAAGAAAGAAAGAAAGAAAGAAAGAAAGAAAGAGGGGATGGAAGAAGGAAGGAAGCAAGCAAGGAGGAAGAAAAAAAGAAAGAAAGGGGGAAGGAAGGAGCAAGGAGGAAGAGAGAAAGAAAGAAACAAACAAAGAAAGAAAGGAAGGGAGGGAAGGAAGAAGGAAGGAAGGAGCAAGGAGAAAGAGAGAAAGAAAGAAAGAAAGAAAGAAAGAAAGAAAGAAAGAAAGAAAGAAAGAAAAGAAAGAAAGAAAGAAAGAAAGAAAGAAAGGGAAGGAAGAAGGAAGGAAGCAAGGAGAAAGAAAGAAAGAAAGAAAGAAAGAAAGAAAGAAAGAAAGAAAGAAAGAAAGAGAAGGAAGGAAGCAAGGAGGAAGAGAGAAAGAAAGAAAGAAAGAAAGAAAGGGAAGGAAGAAGGAAGGAAGCAAGGAGGAAGAGAGAAAGAAAGAAAGAAAGGAAGGAAGGAAGGAAGGAAGGAAGGAAGGAAGGAAGAAAGAAAAGAAGGAAGGGAAAAGCTAGGCATGGTGGCGCACACTTAATTCTAGCGCTATGGAGGCAGAGGATGGAGGATCTGAGTTTAAGGCCATCCTGCTTTACACAGTAATTTTCAGGAAAGCCTGGAAAGAGACCCTCTCTTTTAAAAAAAAGAGTTGAGAATTCTTAACTGTTCAGTGTGTCCTGGGAGTTGTCATACAGAAGAAACAGAAAGCAAATGAGCATCCAGTCAGAGCTTTCTCGTTATTGAAAGTAACCAGATGACTTTCGGTGACTTTCAGTAGAATTGAGAGAACTGGTCGTATTATATCCAAAGGCAAGAGCAGAAAGCAATGAACTAATGCATGCCTGCTAGTGCTCAGCTTACTTTACCCACTCTTACACACTCCAGGATCCCCTGTCCAGGCACTGTTACGACCCACAGTGGCAGGTCTTCCCACATCACTTAATGTACAGATACAGAAAATGACTCATTGAGACTGCTTTCCCAAGTGATTCTACACTGTGTCAAGTTGGCGGTCATCACAGTCCCTGACCTTGTCCTAGGAAATGTCTTCATTCCTCCGTGTGACTGGTAAATAGCAATCACACATTTTATTGTCCAGGGTTCTTGTGAGAAAAGCTAAGATGTGTACACGAAATCCATTAAAGCTTGTTAATATAAGAGTTGCTGATGTGAGCGGGAAGTGGTACTGAGGGTGGGTGAAGGTTGTATCTGTGTACATGTGTGTGCATATGTATTCTACACACAGATAAGAAGCACAATAGCACATAATCCTATGCTTCATAATCGTCCCTCATGTCTTGCACTCCTTGGAAGACTTTTATATACATCCCAGTGTAGAGGGAAGTTTCTGCCCCACCTGGTCCCATAGTTGTTCAGTCCTAAAGAAACACACAGAGGTTTATATTAATTATAAACTGTTTGGCCTATTAGCTCAGGCTTATTAGTAACTATCTCTTACAACTTAAATTAACCCATCATTCTTGTCTATGTTTAGCCATGTGGCTCAGTACCTTTTCTCAGTGAGGCATTCTCATTTGCTTCCTCTGCATCTGACTGATGACTGCATCTCTGCCTTTCCTCTTCCCAGAATTCTAGTCTGGTCACCCTGCCTACACTTCCTGCCTGGTTACTGGACAATCAGCGTTTTATTAAACCAATATGAGCGACAAATCTTTAACAGGGCACAAGAGCATTGTCCCACAGCATTCCAGAATATGGGTCAGGGGGAGTCTTCCTTGACCATGACACCCACACATGCTACCACTTTCCCCAAGAAAATCTGTTCACTTTCAGCTATACCCCCAGAGCATTCCCTGAATTTAGTGTTTAGCTCCATTCCATTTCCACTCCTTGACAGCAAGTTTCACGTGGACAAGCACAGAGTTCCCCAGAGCTGCAACACTGTCTCTCTGCCCATTTCTATTTTGAGCACCAAAGGTTCCTATTTTTGGAAACCTACATGAAAGGGCAGCCCTCATCTCAGCACCATGCTGCATGGTGCTATAAGAAATCTCTAAATCTGACAGTCACACTGTGTAAGGACGCTATTTCCAGATGTTCCTTTTCTCTCTTTTCTAGGTCACGTACTGTCATTCATTTGACACCCCAGTGCACACATAAACACACAGGTAAACCCACCTTCCTCAGAGTTGGGGGCTTCCTATTGATCTTAGCCCCTGTCTGTGTAGCATGGGCTGTGAATCATTCCTTAATGCTGACCCTACTCTTTTCCACCCATTCTCTCTAAATTTGGGTTTTTAAAAAATTATTTATTAACTTGCATGTGTGTATGCCTGTGTGATTTTACATGCAACACATAAGAGCAGGTATTGTCAGAAGCCAGAAGAGGATGTCCAATCCCATGGAGCTGGAGTTAGATAGGTGTGAGCTTCCTGCTGTGGGAACTGGGAGGCAAACCCCAATTCTCGGCAAAGGTAGTGTGTATATCTGCTGAACCATCACTGCGGTCTCTGAATTTAGATCTTGCCAACCATCTGTGTTCTCTGCCCCAACTTCATATAAATGGTTGGGTGGTACTGGACCAAAACAGATAAATATTCATAGGAGACAGGGAAGTGCAAATGCATCTTTATCCTCAGATGGGCTTAAAGCTGCTGTCAGCTTCACCAGTTTCTGGCGTGTTTCACATCTTATCTGGAGAAGTTATTGCAGACATTTACCCACCTCCAAGCTCCCTTCCTTTATCCTCAGCTCTCCTGGCGACACAGGACTCTGTCCCACACTCCACAGAAGCAGAGAGCTGTGACAAGTTCTGTTCAGCCCACATTTATTTGGCTTCCCCATCAACCTCTACTTCTTCTCCTTATTATTTGAGAGAGACAAGGAAATCACTTCCTCTTGTCCAAGATTGACATTTCTCTCTTTCCTAAAAGTTATGTGAGTATGTACATGTGCGTGTGTGTGTGTGTGTGTCTGTCTGTCTGTCTGTCTGTCTGTCTGCCTGCCTGTCTGTCTGTGAAGGCCAGACGACTACTTCAAGTGTTAGTTTTCAAGAACCTCCCATCATGGTTTTTGTGTTGTCTCCCATAGCCTGGAACTTTCTAACTCTCCAGATGACTGAGCTCTCTCCCTCCCCAGCCCATCTCTCCTAAAATTTTATGCTGAGCTTCAGCAGAACCTCAGCTACTTGTTTGCCCCCTTCTGTTTTGTCTGTTCATCTCAGACAATGTATAGACTCATAATATCATTTTACTAACAAACGACTCTCCACACACCCTTGTGTCCCTTTGTTCTTCTGCTGCTACCACCCACCCTACCCCACTCTTCCTCCTGTAGCTGAATTTTCCCAGAGGGGATTTACCCTGGCTGTTTTGATTAAGTCATCTGTTCACAGAGTTGTCAAATAAATACTACATTCAAACTACAGCTTATGAATTATTCTAACACTTAGCATGCTGATTTATTTATTGGCTTCCTTCTACAGTGACACGTGTTGACTTACTCAATAAGGACATTTACTGTAGATGAGTAAGTGGACCTGAGGTGTGGCTGTCGCAGTGACAGGAGATGATCAGCAGGCACACCGTTAAACTTCTTTTGAGAAGCAAGGAGTGCTGGGAACTGGGTGACTAACACAGAGTTCCCAGGGTGGTGCATCACAAAGTCAGAATCCACAAGTAGTTCTTTATGTAGGATTCCGGGAGTTACCAGAAGATGGAACTCTGATAAGGGTGAAGAGCAAACAGAGACGTTAGCGGGAACCCTCTTCTGATCCTGGCTTGAAGCCAGACCTTTTAGGAGTGGGTGAACTTTGGTTCAGCTCCCTGAGAGGAAAGTGTGGCTAGATGGGCCCTGCATTGGTGGAGGAAAAGTACTGCGATTGAAAAGACTTCAAGGGGACAAGAGGACCTTTGGTTCCTGGCAGGTGATCCTGGAGGGTGTCTGGATCACCCACTTCTGGACATGGAGAGCAGGGGCTGATGATGAAGTGTCCACCAGAGATTCCCATCCTCCTCCAGAGATTGTCTTAATGTCTCAGAAGCCCAGTTCAGGGCTGAACAAATAGTAAGTCATCTTATTTAAAAACAATGGTATTTCTGTGTTCACCCCACTGAAATCATAGAATGAAAATTGAAAAATGAAACGAAATCCTCAAATATGAAATCTACTAACTTTTAAATGATGGGATTTTCAAATGGGGCTTCCTAATGCTTCCTGATAAGCTCCAGAACTGATAAACACAGGAGGTAACTGTCTTTTAAACTTTTCTAGATTGTGTGTGTGTGTGTGTGTGTGTGTGTGTGTGTGTGTGTGTAGGAGTGTAGGCAGAGTTTTCCTGTCCCAACTGCCTGCTCCCAAATAGCCAACATGGATTCTTAACATTACTTATAAATGCTCAGCCAATAGCTCAGGCTTGTTATTAACCTGTGTGCTTCCCTAAGGCCCGTGGCTTTTATCTCTATCCCATTTTGTGTCCACGTCATTCTCCATCTGGCTGGTGAGTCCTCTGATTCCACTCTTCCTCATCCCATCATTTTGACTTTGGCTTTACCGCCTAACTTTATCCTGTTCAGCTCTTGACCAATCCGCTTGTTTATTAAAACAATCATAGCAATATATGTTCATGCAGCGTACAAAAGGGTTATTCCACAGCGGTATGAGTCTTTTGCCCGTATGCCTGTATGTGCACTACACGCATGCAATGCCCAAGGAAATGAGAAGAGGACGTTGGACCCCCTGGGACTGGAGTTACAGGTGGTTGTGAGCTGCCGTGTGGGAACTGGGAACTGAACTCGGGTCCTCTGGAAGAGTGGGCCAGTGCTCTTAAGTGCTGTGTACTCTCTCCAGCCCTGAGATAATTATTTAATATCTTCCTCTCTAAAATGAAAATCCCTCAGTTACTGCTTCCTTATAGGAAGGTTTGTGGGGAGGCTTAGCAGATTTGTTTAAAAGGGAGGTCTGATTCCCATTAGATAAAAGTTTTTGTGCTTCGATAGCAACAGAGCAGGTTACTGTTACAGGAAGGGGTTCAGTACCAGGGTGGGAGGGCAATCCCATGAGTAAACTGTTTGCCACACAATCAGGAAGACCCCAACACCCATGAATTAAAAAATGGCCATGGCAGTGCACACCTGTAATCCCAGTGTTGGGGAGGTAGAAACAGCTATCTTGCTAGAGCTTTCTTGGTCAGTCACTCTAGCCCAACCGGTGAACTCCAAGTTCAGTGAGAAACCTTGTATCAAAAAACTAGGTGGAAAGAAACCGAGGACACCTGCTGTTGACCTCTGGCCTCTGTGTGCATGTGCGCCTCATGTGCAAGTGTGCGCGTCTGCGCCAAATACATGCTCACAAAATAATTTTTAAAGGAGGGAATCTTTTCTCTTTTCTTAGTTAATTTCCTGACTCTGGTGTGTCTCTCAGAGCCACCTACCTGACATTATACCCTTTTAAGCTCAGGAACCAGAATTCCAACTGAGTTTAAGCAAGAACAGTGGAACACATCACTTAACAGAGACAGTATTGAGAACAGTTTTGTGCAGCTTGCCTCATGGTTTTCAGCCTTGAAAAGAGAAAGTTCTTTAAGGGGAAAAATACCTCATTTTCATGTAGAATAGATGATCCGGTTAAGGCCCTGCCTAGAAGAAGCTAAAGTAGGAAAGCTAGTTAAACCACCATGCTTCTCAGCTGCTACCACGATGTCTGAAGAAGTCAGACATCGCAGCGAACACACGCCACACACCACAGACACCCTGAGGGTAGTTCCATGAGAAAACTGCTTGCCACACAAGCATGATATCGCTGAAATTGTTCATCTGCCATGCAACCATTGAGGCTTGTTGGCATTCTGCCTTCCCTACTCTGTGTTCATTTGGGTTTTTACCCAAGATAATGTGACTGAAAAATGACAGAGAAAGGGGCTAGAGGGTGAGAGAAAAATAGGGGGGGAAAGATTGATTTTTTTACATAAATCACATTAATATTCTTTCAAAAATATAAGTTATAGATTTGGCTATGGAAGAGGCAAAACCTACTGGTTATTATTAGTATTACCATTTCCCCCAAATCCAGGGCTTGAACCCAGAGTCTGTGCAAGCATAGCAGGTGTTCTTCTCCACTGAGTGTCTTCAATCTTCAAAGCTGTATTCTTGAACAAACAGCCAGAGATACCATTTAGCCGTGCTAACTTCTTATCCTTCATTAGCTGAGTTATGCAAGATTGACAGGGAGCCTGTTATCTCACAAAATGAAGCAACAGTCCATCTTTGCTGGAACAGAGACCTTCTGAAACTAGTGAGCTTACTTGATTGACCCCGGCCAAGAGCCTGAGGAACCTCATGAGTGACACAGCAATGACTGCAACCAAATCATTTAGAGATGGAACTGAAGACCTTTAGCCTGAGTCAGATGTTTAGGTCCTTGACGCAAATCTCACTCACCATATTCCAACGGCATCAAACCCGGGTGAGGGAGCCAGGATGAGGCCTGGGGCATAACCCTGGTAATCTTTTGGAGATCATTGTTCTGTGCAAATGAGCCATCTGGCTGTCACCGTGGCCTTCACAAGAGTGTTCTAAAGTGTTCTACTCTACTCTCTGTCTTTACTCGAACAACTTATTGCACAAATGTCTTTGTAGGTCAGTGAGGACAGACCCAGGCACTGCTCACCCCTGATCCTTTTAACGCTGATAACTGGGACACAGAGATATAGCTAGTTTTCTAGCAGCCGTTGTAGGAAGCCGACGTAGGAGTGCCTGCTTAGAGTTTTCTCCTACACACAGGAACTTCACCAGGCATAGGAACAGTAAACATGGCTTCTGGGTGGAAGACGAGAGTGCAGCTAGTTTTGGCATCACCAATTCACATGTGTGTAGACTGGGTTCCACAGGACGTTGCTGTCCTCACATCACAGATACTCCGCGTACCGTCATCAGCTGTGAACTGCGAGCCAATTGCAACAAGCCTGAAACATTCCACAGTGCATTCTCTATGGAAGACAGATCTTCACCATGAGCAAAAGCCACGAAGGGGAGGA
Organism: Ondatra zibethicus; assembly: GCA_004026605.1. Taxonomy (NCBI): domain Eukaryota; kingdom Metazoa; phylum Chordata; class Mammalia; order Rodentia; family Cricetidae; genus Ondatra; species Ondatra zibethicus. The sequence continues at coordinate 42,517 of PVIU01007682.1, forward strand.
AAAGGAATCCAGGTGTGTGGTGCACATCTGTATTCCTAGTCACCCATTGTTTTAGGAACCCCCTCCACAAGGCATGCTGAAGGTCCTAACCAGACTTCCAAACCTCCCCACAGTGGATTCAGGTTCCATGAGGACTTCTAGAGAGAGAGGCATTTGATCTAGGGACCACTCCTTTCTTCAATCCCCAAGGCGTCCCTAAACTTACATGAATATTTAATGAGAGGATCCACCCATTTGTCTGTTCATCAACACCATTAACATTCACAAAATATCCTGGACTATAGTTCATTCACCCATCTTTTCACCAACTCCATTTATAGTCATGAAATACAAAGGGCTGCTAATGTTGGAATTTCCTGAGAACACATATGCATTTTCCCTCTTATTAATCCTGTGCATAGAAAGAGGATTATACCACATTTCTGGGGTGGGAGAGGAAAGAAAAGACTTGTTTAATATTCGAGACATTATATGTGTCTTTGTGTCTGTGTGTATATGCATATGTGATTATGTATGTTCATGTATGTATGTGTGTCTATGTGGGTATATGTGCAAATGTGTATATGTATGCTTATGTATTGTGTGAATGAGTGTGTATGTGAATATATATATGTATGTATGTACATGTGTGTATGTGTATATATGACTATGTATGTATGTGTGTGAATATATATAAGGGGCTATATTTATGTAGGTATATATACATGTGAATATGTGTACATATGTATATGTGTATGTATGCATGTATATGATGTATATGTGAATGTATGTGTGTATGTGTACATATGTGAATGGGTATATATGTATGTGTATATGTGTGTATGTATATGTGTATGTGTATATATGTATGTGTGTTTTATGTGAATGTGTATGTATGGGTGCATATGTGAATGTACATGAGTGTGGGGGGTAGGTGTGTATGCAAATGCACGTTTGCAAATAAGTGTATGTGGGAGAATGGGGGTGTTTATTTATGTGTATATGTGCTATACAGGGGATGTGTGTGTGTGTGTGTGTGTGTGTGTGTGTGTGTGTGTGTGTGTGTGTGTGTGTATGTAGAGGTGGGAGTGTATGTGAATTTATGCATGTGCTTGCTTTTTGTTTACTTGCCCTGAGACAAGGTCACATTTTGTAACCCAGACTGAACTCTAACTATCCTCTCCTCTGAACCTCCTAAGAACCAGTTTACATGTGTGCACAATTACATACAATTAGCATATATTCTCATGTAAAGCCTTATCTATCCAGTCCACTGCCTTTAACTGCCATCAGCTCCTAACCATCTACAAAATATCGAACCATACTTTTAACTTAGTATTTATTTTGCTTGTAAGTTTTAAAATACATACGAACTTAAGAAACAGATACCTTTAGATTAATCTTTTAAAGTTTGTATTTAAAAATCATTTGTTGAAATTAAATTTTCTACCGCTAAGAGTATGCTCGTTCTTCATACCTGTAACCCTAGCATTCAGGAAACTGAGGCAGGATACTTGCTTTGAGCTCCATGTCAACCTAGGGTGGAGAAAAGTCAAGTTGATCTTAGATACACGCATAGTATTTTCAAGTATTACATATTTTCGTTGTTTCCCAGGAGTTGAAATAGAGTTCCTCCAGAATACTGTCTTGTCAACAACACCTATATTTATCTTATTACTGTAGAAGGAAGGCTGCTTGTTCATTCCTGGATGCTCAGCCCTGAAATAATCACACAGAAACCATATTATTTAAATCACTGCTTGGCCCATTAGCACTAGCTTCTTATTGGCTAATTCTTACATCTTAATTTAACCCATCTCCACTAATCTGTGCATCACCATGAGGTCGTGGCCTACCAGCAAAGTTTCAGCATGTCTGTCTCCAGAGGTGGCTCCATGGCTTCTCCCTGACTCCGCCTTCTTCCTCCCAGCATTCAGTTTAGTTCTCCCGGCCTAACTCTGTTCTACCCTATCAGGCCAAGCCAGTTTCTTTATTCATTAACCAATAAAAGCAACACATAGACAAAAAGACCTCCTGCACCATATTACTATTAACATATCAAGTAGTAAAGGCAGTATACTTTTGCTTTGAACAGCTAACTTAACTCCAGTTGAACGATAACTCGGCATTTTAGTGGAAACTTTATAGAAAAATATATCTTAAAATTAAAATGAACTAGAACAGAGATCTGAAAAGTGGTAAAGATGGTGGCTGAGGCCATTTTGAGGTACTGAGCTAACTGTATACCCTGAGGTGATATTTTATGGCACAAGAATTGACATCAAATATATATACCAGCACAAAGGTCAAAATATATCTAAGAGGCAAATCTTCCTCTGTAAGGACCTTACATAACTCCACCAGGATAATTACCTATCCAGGGCACAGAAATCAATTTGAATCTGCAGTCCTGGGGGAGATCAGGTCAAGCTTAGAATAAAGATGCTGTGGGCAAGTTAAGCTGTTTCCACCTTCTTACAGTCTGCTTGCGGCCAGGGAGCTGAGCTTCTGAGCCTGTTTTCACACTGCCTGAAATTACCCACACAGGCCAAAGACCCATGGCGAAGGTTAATTTGCCCTTTGTGGAGAGGAAGATTTTTAACCTTGGATGGCATTTTCTGCTAACTTCCTCTGACCCTCAATGTTTTTGATGCTCAGTTAAAACTCTCTTCCAGCTTTTAAAACCCCTTTCCTCTGGGCTAAATCCTCGGTACAAATGGAAAATGATCGATACCAGCCTTGCTGATGCCCAACAGTTTACTCAGGGCTCCTTCTCCAACCTCAGAAGCTCATCCCCAAATGTGATTCTCAACTGTCCTTATCTTTCGGTTTCTGGTTTCTGCCCTTTTTGCAATATGCCTATTTTATAGCTCCTTTAGTAGGCTTCTATACAGCCTTACTATATACTATCACATAATGGAATTTTCCACTTCCCTTTCTGTCTACACACATAATAATTCCGTCAGATAGTGCTGGGGTAATGAGAACTTGCACACATTTATCTCGTCTGTTCTTTGTCAAGGCTGGCTTAGTACATTCCTCGTGGGTTATACTCTGTGTCAGAGGACCATTCGAATTTTAAATCTCTGGCTGCAACAGCTGGATCTAATGGATCTGAAGTGTGGATTTTACTGAGATACTGAGGCCCATCTCACACGGTGGTAGCTGACTCTGCCATGGTCCTTAACGGAGGCTTTCCCATGTTCACTCACATCCTTTGCTCGTGGATTCTTGCTGAGGGACGATCAGTCAGGACACATGTAAGGCAAGCAACATATGGTGTTGAAGAACAGGAGCCACCAGTGCGGACGTCAGATGACCAAAGAAGCTCTAGGTCAGGCTCCCCTGCAGCCTCAGTTTCCCCTTAGCTAAAACATCTGCCTTGTTCAACTTTTCGGGTCTTAACTATATGGTGTTATATAATAATTTAGCCCTGCTCTTACAAACTTCTGTTCTATCGCGTTTAGTGTTTACTATATGGATCGCAAATGAATGCTATATCCTATACAGCATCATTGCTGATATTAAAGAACACCAGGCATTTTTCCTGTCCCCTCCCACATTTCCCTCCATTCTTGTTGGGAGCCCCCTAGATCTCCCCAAATAATCTTCCCGTTCATCTCTCATGCATTCCATTATCCTGTCTTCCTCCCATAATCCCCCTTCTGTATTCAATATCATATGTGTGTATAATATATGTGCACAGGTGTATAATTTGGGCAATCAAATTTGTCCGAAATATATATGTATACACTTAAATCTTATTTCACCTATTAGAATGAAACATGAACTATTTATCTTTCTGAGTCTGGCTTATTTTATCTAACACAGTTATACCCAGTTCCATCCCTCTTCTGCTTGTGTCCTAACTGCATTCTTCTTTATACCTGAGGAAAGTGCTGATTTCCCCTTGGAGTTCATTCCCTTTTCTCATCCATGTGTTGATAGACTTCAAGGCTGGCCCATATTTTGGTTATTAAATAACACATTAACCCTACATATAAAAATGATCATTTCAACATGCAATTGATGCAAACTTATTAGTGAGCTGTTTGGTGGGTTTTTTTTCCCCCAGTGTTGAGATTCTGAAATCTAGTGTGCATTTACACCTGACAACACTTTTCAGTTCAGAGTGACAGCGAGACCTCTCCGTGGTCCTCATGCCTCGGGCTGTAAGCATCCGGTGACAGCCCCCAGCTGGCCCTGAGTGCTGTTCCTGTCCCATCACAGCAGGAAGAAGAAGGTCCCGGCCGCATTGGCTCTAGCTTTGCCCCTTCTGGTCATGGAGAGCTTGTGAATAGGTTTCTGCGTGAGTCACCCGTGTGTGCTCTTTTTAGAATGAAGCTAAATTGACCATTTTGTAATTTCAGGCTTGACTCAAAACTACGCAATCACATCTCCGTTTGCCGTAGTCACTTTCTTCTCTCCCACTGGGTGGGACCTGGTCCCAGGCTGCTGTGTCTTCTCAGAACCCCCATGGCCTTGTTCTGTTCAGAGCTGCCGTGGTTTGGAGCAGCATTTCCCTAAGTTTTCTTCATGAAACTCACACACACGGTTCCCACGTGCACTCCAGACAACAGACACGGTCATGTCAGTGCCCACCTTTGTTCTCTGAGGCTTGGTCTTCCCATGTGATGCACCTCTCAGTTTTAGCCTCCCCAGTGCTCGGTTACAGGTGTGGGGCAAAACACCTGGCCCATGTTTTCACAAGAATAATTTTATGTGACCTTAGTTCTTTCTGGCATTTTTTTCACATCATATCAAATATAGCCTTTTACACGCTTTTCTTCATTTCATTAAAGCTTGTCTGGAAAAATGAAAACATTTGATTTGAGGTATTCTTTAAGTCTCCCATAAAATACTTAATTTTCTATTAAAATACCTTTAACATAAGAAACACATTTATACATATATATGTATATATGTCTATACACACATATGTATATTCTATTTGTATTTCTTCTAATATGTTGGGACTTTAAGTCTTTAAACCCAACAAGTCACAGATATTTAAGTGGACTGAGATATAAGCATCAATGTACATTCCTAAGTTACAGAGGAAAGCTGATCTTATCGCTAGTCTGAAAATAGTTTTTTTTTCTTGTGTCTATAAGGACAGTGTGCCTGTGTGCGTGCTTACATGTGTGGATACATGTCGGGTGTGCATGTGCACATGTGGGTGCATTCATATGGAGGGCAGAGGTTGATCCTGAGTGTTTTCCACACTCACTTTCTGAGCCTGGGGATTCGGCTAACCTAGCTAGCCAGTTTGCCCCAGGAACCTTTGCTGGCTGCTGGGAACTGGGATTACAGGCCAGCCACCACACCCAAACTGCTTTTCCCACAGCTCTGAGGATCCAAATGCAAGCCCTCACTCTTGTATGGTTGGTGCTTCATCCGCCAAGCCTTCTCCCCGGTCTCTTATGTGAAAACTTTACAGGAAACAATTTATTCTCTGTCTAGCCAGGACTTGGTAGATTTGTGTCCCGAAAGAGGTACAAGATGCTCTTCCCACTCCAGGGGTGTCCTACAGCTGCGTTCATCTCCAGGGGTGTCAATCGCTCCTCTGTCTGCTTTGTGTGTTTTCTGGTGAATTTGCTGTAAAGATCCACGTCACAAATATTTTAGACTTTGGCAAGTCAGTGATTCTCTCACTGCTGCTGGGCGCTGCCTGTCACTATTCCATGACAGCAGCTAAGATGACATGTAAATTAAACTCAGAACAGCAGGCTGTGGGTAGGATCTGGCCCCTGGGCTCAGTCTTGCTGGCCCTTGTTCTACATATTTCACGCCAACTCACTTCACTTGACTGTGGATCCTGCACTGTCATCTGGCAGCGTTGTCTTGTTGACCTTTGAATATAAAGAAGACAAACCCAGGGATTCTTCATTCTGGCCTAGTAATAAAATATATTTATGGTCTCTCTTGTTCTTCTGCTGAGTCTATTGCATGAACTGTTTACATCTCTGCTTTTAAAGCATTACATTTATTAAAGTACTAAAATGTATTCTGAGTTGACATTGATGTCAATTTTAATAATAGTTACACCAAGATTTCAGCCTGGTTTTGATCCAGCTCCTAAGTGTATGCATGTGTGTGTGTGTGTATACACATATGTGTGTATGTAGGCATGTGTGTGTACCTGTGTGTATGTGAATGTATGCATGTGTGTGTGGGTACACACATATATGTGTGGTAGGCATGTGTGTACATGTGTATGTGAATGTATGCATGTATGTGCAAAAACTCAACCATTAATATCATTCCTCAAGAGTCATCTATTCTATTTCTTGAGACAAAGTCTCCCCTTGGGGTTTGGGTCTCTCCAACTAGAATGGTTGACCAGTTAGCCCAAGGATCCTCCTGTCCCTACCCCTCCAGTGTTGAGATTATAAGGGTGTGCCATCACAACTGGCTTTTTATGTGAATGCTAGTGTTAGAACTCAGGTCCTCACACCTATATGACAAGCACTTTACCAACTAAGTCATCTCTCCAGTCCTAGCTCCTGACTTTGGACCCCCCTTAATTTCCCAATTGTGTCTATTCACAGAGTGGTAAGGAGGAATGGTGCCAAACACCACTCCATGAACATATGAGGATGCATCTGTGATTTTGTAAGCTAAAATGGACAGCTGCAATGTTATGTATAACTGAGGTTGACCCCATGAAAAACTGAGGTCACAGTGAAAAGCTTCTGGTGGTTCAAGTTCAATAATGTTCTTGAGATGCTCACATGTGCAATTGCACCTTAAACAAGTGCTAAGAACAGGGAAGCTTAGAGCTCCTGGGTGTGCCTTCCCCAGTACTGTGTTCTCCACTGTGAGGCTGCTGTTTAAAATGACCAAGATACAAGTGCTGTGGGAACTGTGGCTGAAACGTGATCTTGGCGTCTTCCCTTGTTACCGTGATGCAGCTTCCACAGGCAGTCACACTGAGATTCTAAGGTGTTTGCCAGGGACATGGCTTTTCGTTTTCAAGGACAGTAACTTAAACTGAAGATTGTTTGATGAGGAGAAAGACAGTTTGGTTCATTCTTTTAGAGTCCCTAGCACTCTCAGCAACTGTGTCTACTTCGCAGAATTGGCTTGTCATTGCTTTACAAAACACAGTGCTGAATTCTTGATTCCCTTTGAATGCTATGGTAGACATGTGGTGTATTAGAAAGCTGGTCGGCTGTGTGGCTTGATTATGACTTTGGTGAGGCTTCTAGGCAGACAGACTCCTACAGTAAGAGGATAGAGGTGGCAAGATAAGTCTCTTATGGGAGAGCCAACTATCAGGAACTCACCTTCTCAATCACCTCAGAGGCAAAAATGAGTGAATTCTGTTTTGTTATATTTTTACAAATGAAGTACATTAAATTGCCTTTTTTTACTATGCAGATTTGAATGCTCTGAGTACAAAAAAATAAACCATCAGAGGTGCTGGGGAAATGACTCAGTGATAGAGGGCTTGCCTAGCATGTGGGAGGCCCAGGATTCAACCCTTAGCAGCACACACACACACAAGCACGCGCGCACACACACACACAATAATCAAGCTAATAAAGTCCCTACAAAATTTTTCATGTCCTAAAACCCAAAGAACTCAAGGAGAATTACTTGGAAAGGAAAAGAAATCCACTCCTAGTCAGTGCTTGCTTGGTACCAGGCCTGACAATGTATGCCATATGTTTATAGTCTCCCCCAGACTCTCCCAGCCAGCTAGGAGCTGATAGAGCACCCATCCGATCTCCTCCTGAGAACTCCAAAACCCCAGCACTCTCTGAACACCATCTGCCCATTTTCAGGTTCCAACTGAACAAACGTTCGATGTGTGCTTGTCAGGTAGCTGCCAACAGATCTGCAAAGCATTTCATTTGGTTTGCAACTGAAGCAATGACATCAACAATGGAGGTGTCTAAGTTTACTTACGGGGTGAGGCCATTAACTAAACCACACTTTTATGGCAGTTAATGATGGGGACTATGAAAGAGGAAATGGAAAGAAAAAAAAAGGTCAAAACAAACACTTTGGCCCCTTCCTGGATACTGCTTTTGCATTTAGGTTCCGCACTGAGCATCTGAAGAGATTTCCTTTCACCCCATGTGTAAGAACTCAGCTAAAGGTGCCTCTTCAAAACAAGTCCTCCTCGGGCGCCTTGTTCTTAGACTCCTGAGCCTCTGGGACTTTAAGCATAATTTCATTTATGTTACTTGTGAATGTTTAAAGAAAGATTTATTTTTAAATTGTGGTTAAAATCCTTTGTTTTGTTTTCTGAGACAAGCTCAAACCGGTAGTTTATAGTCTTATACTTCTAGCTCTGCAAGTGCCGACCTTAACATTTGCAGCGTGACGGCAAAGCTGGTCTCGCAGTACATTGATTTTAAAGACCATTTTGAGGAACAGTTTCAGGTTCACAGCAAAACTGACTGAAAAGTACAGAAAGTTCCTACATTCCAGTGCTGTCGTAGCAGAGGTAGGTGTACTCCTGGAATGCACTTAACCTAGATAAAATGGTGACTCCAATTTCAGTGAAGAGAGACTCTGCCTCAAAAAAATAGGGAAAGTGATTGAGAAAGACACCCAAAGTCAGCTGTGTACACATAAGTGTATGCATACATAGACATGTGCATACAACATGGCACAAACATGTACGTATACACATGCATGCACATACACACATGTACACACACTTGCAGTGGAGTTTGTACTGGTATTGCACCCCATATTAGTTTGGACACATATTAATGGCCCGTGTATCGCATTTTAGTGACCTACAGAGTAAAATCCCACCAGTCCAAAGTCCTCCATGGCCTCTCCCTGATCCATTCCAGACACTGATCTTTCTGAACCCAGAGTTTTGCCTTGGGAAGTGTCACTCACTGGACACACAGAGTTTGGTCTCTAGTGCTGGCTTCTTTTCTTTTTTCATACTTTGGTATATTTTCTCCAAATCTTTTCCTGTCTTGGAAGCCCACTCCTTTTAGTGCAGAATTCTATTTAATGTAGATACACCACCATCTGTGTATCTGTCCCTCCAATGAAGGTCTTCATCATTGCTGGGGCAATGACTAACACTTGTGTACAGGTTTGAGCTTGGACGTATCTTCAAACCCTCTGAGTAAACGCAAGGGCTCTTATGGATGACTCTATCTTTTCAAGCCACCCCAACCACATGAGCTGCTAGACAATGCCTGAGAATTCCCGTTGCCCCTGGGTTTTTATGGTGGTTTGTGGGAAGGGCAGAGGTGGCAGTGACAGCTGGTGAAAGAGAGAAACACCTGGCCTTGCTTATCAGCCTGCCCTGATACAGAGGGAGGGACCTGGCTTAAAACAACAGTGTGCAGTCAGACAACAAAACCAAGAGTCAAGTTACTGGGTCTATAAGAAAAAGATAATTTGGCTAGACCTATGGAGGGAAAGAGTAGCCAGCACTCTCAGCCTGGCTCATGGGAGGCTTGTTTCTCAAAGATAAATCTCTTGTAGACCAAGAGTTCCTATGACTTCCGGAAGACCAGGATTTTATTTTAAGATTTATCTATGTTTACTTTCATGTGTATGAGTGTTTTGCCTGTGTTTGTTGTGTAAGTGTACTGCATACATGCCTGATGTCTGAGGAAGCCAGGAAAGGGTGTTGGATCCTCTGGAACTAGAGTTACAGACAGTTGTGATGCTGAGAACTGAATCTCAGTACTCTGCAAGAACAGCCATGCCTCTAACGGATGACCCATCCCTCCAGTCCCTAAAACCTGGGTTTTGTGTTTCTTTTTTATCAGTCTAGAGGGAAAGCTATATAAAGTCTTGATTTTTCTGTTTGACTTTTTCTTTGCACCTTTTTCTGCAACAGAGACACCAGTGGATTTCCTCAGTCAGTCCTTTTCACACTTTTCACCTTGGAATTAACACACCTGTTTAGGTGGCTCCCCCAAAGTATCCAGGCCTATCCACTGTGGGTACAACCAGCCTGTCTGGATAGTGCTCTGACATCTACAACCACTTTCAAGTTTTACTAAACTTATTCCTTTTTACCACAATGATCCATCCTGCCTATTACACAACACCAGGGCTGATCTGGTGCTATCTTTTAAAAGGGAATAACGTGTATTTGGGAAGTATAGAGGAAAAAAAACAAAGAAAATATCTGAAAAAATCTGTGGATGCATGAATAATAAAGAGATATGTGTTAATTAGGGTATTTTTAATTGCTGTGAATAGAAACCATGACCATGGTGTCTCTTATAATGGAAAATATCTAACTGGGGCTGGCTTACTGCTCAGAGGTTTAATCCATTATCATCGTGGTGGGAAGCATGGTGGCCTGCAGGCAGACGTGGTGCTGGAGAGGTAGCTAGGGTTTCTACATCTGGAGTAGCAGGCAGCAAAAAAAGAGAGTAAAACTGGCCTGGCTTGAGTATTTGAAACCTCAAAGCCCACCCACAGTGACACACTTCCTCCAACAAGTCTCACCTACTCTAACAAGGTCACACCTCCCAGTAGTAGCACTCCCTGGTGACCAAGCATTCAAATCTATGAGCTTATGGGGGCCATTCCTATTCAAACCACCCTAAGATAATACCAAGATCAAGTCAGAGTACCTGTGACCAGCTCTTCTGTGGATTCACAGAGGATTGAACACAATGGCATGCTCAGGGAGAAGCAGGAAAGTCTTAGAAGACACTTGTAAAAAAACAATTCAAAAAGGGTCCCATGGAGATCACCAAACAATCCAGGCTGTTGCCAAGACAATAAGTTGCTCTCCAAAAACTGACAGCGAGGACCCACTGCAGAAGACAACACTCATGTAGTTCCTTGAGCATGGAGAGAGAGAGCTGGTGCCCACACATAACCTTTACCCCTGTGTTCTGGTGTCTTTGGTATGGGAAGCTACCATGCAGGTTACCAAAAGAGACACATAAGCAACACCAGCTCAGCTGCAAAACCTTTGATCTCCAATCTGTCCTACCTGCAAAATACGCTAGGGCAATGGTGGCACAAAGCTTGTGGGAGTGACCAACCAATGTCGGATTGACTTAAGGCCCACTCCATGACATAGAACCCATACCCAGTACTACTTGGGTAATCAACAACCAGAGACTAAACAGCCCAGGGACTTAGGTTAAAACCAAATACTACTGGTCAAAAAAAAAAGTAACAATAAATTGATATTCTGCTGTACTCCTAAATCAGTACCTTATTCAACCAGCATCAAAGAAGCTTTCTCCTACAACAGATGGGAACAAATACAGAAACCCACAGCAAGACATTATGCAGACAGTGAGACCTTGGAACCCACAGCTCTAAATGGATAATTCCATCAAATCCCTCCCATCAGAGCTCAGAACTCCTGTGGAAGAGGAGGCAGAAGGAGTGTAAGAAGGAGTCCCAGAGGGGAACAAGGACAGCAGGAGAACCGGGCCCTCTAAATCAATATGAGCAAAGCTCATATGAACTGACAGAGACTGAGGGAGCACGCACAGGGCATGCACGGGTCTGCACCAGGTCCTCTGTGACTGTATATGGCTTCCCTCCATATACATATATGAATGTGTGAATGGGTGGGTCTCTGACTTTGTGCCTCTTCTTGAGCTATTTTCCTTCTCTTGTTTCGTCTTGTCTAACTTGGAAGTGAGGAATTTTGTTTTGTCTTATATTTTATTAAGGAAAGAAAACAAAATCATTCCCCAAAGCTAGGAAGATCCAGAAAAGAAAGCTTCCCCTTAAGTGCCCCATTTCAAAGTGTTTATTTTTAAATATGCTTCTAAGTGTAACGAGTGGACTCTACCAGTTAGGTGGGTGATTCTTGCTGTACTGGGGATCATATTTCTATTATGGATTGATGGACTCCCTTGGTGGAGAGAAAACTCACGTAAAAGAATGTGCTCAATTGACCTGAGCTGTGCACTAAACTATTCAAGCAAACCATGTTGCAAGGAGTCAGGGGTTTTGCCACAGTTTCATGCCTTGCCGGAGCCGTTTCCTGCTATTGACCATGTCCATTTAGATTCCCATTTATCTCCAATGGGTCCTGAATTTCTTTACTCAAATAGTACCTGATTTCTTACACTGAAACATTAAGTTATGTGGCTGTACTTCCAGGACTAGGTTGAGTGTGTGTCTCTTAACCATGCTCCCAAGAATCTGATAGTCAAACAAAGTAAAGAGCAGCATTTGAGTGATCTACCCTGTGTGGGCACAGCAAAAGCATTGAATCCTCCAACAACTTTACATTGTGAACATTAATCTTATTCTGTTGATAAACTAAGATTTAGGGTGGTTGAAAACCTTGCCTAAGTACTTATTAAGCAACTCTTTAAGTATCAGGCACTGTGTAAGAGAATTTAAGTGAAGCAAATTGTGGCCTTGGTAAATTTTTACAAGCTATCATAGGGGATGGTAAGGTCACTCCATGGGTAAAGTGCTTCCTGTAGAAGCCTGAAGACCTAAGTTCAGATCCTCAGCACCCACATAAAAGCTTTGCAAGGTGGCACATGCCTAAGACTCTGCCACTGGGGAGACAAAGACAAGTGGATCCTGGGGTCTCTGACCACTCAAGCTAGCCAAAATGGTAGCTTCCAGGTTCAATGAGAGTTCTTGTTTCAAAGTAAGGTGTTCTCCTAAGTCTTAAGTCAATCTCTGACCTCCATGTGTGCACACATAGATGATCAGAAATTCACACATGTGACACACACATACACACACACTATACACAATACGACACACAAATTTGGAATGCCAGCACTCAAGAGACAGTTCAAGATCACCCTCAGTTATGTAGGGAGTTTCAGGCCAGCACGGGCCACATGAGAACCTGTCTCAAAAATTAAAACAAAACAAGCCAAAACAAAATTTAATATTTTAAAATATCTGTTTGAGATTATGAAAGCAACATTCAGATTTATGATTTGATTCCAACTCCAACCTAATGATTCAGCGGTCTGGCCTCCTCTCAAACTCTGGTTGTTGACTTGAGAAATAAGGTAACCATGACACCTAAGCAAGGAACATATCCTGGACACTTGAACTTGAAACAAAGCAAAGACCTGTGCACACAACAGAAACATGTAAGAACTGCAGATTCATTTCCTGATTTGTCTCTGTAGAATGACAGACTCAGCTCCCTGTGACATTAAATGTACCATCCATGCATCTGTTTACACTTTCACTGAGGTGTCAATTACCCGTGGCTAACTACAACCTGAGAATGTTGAATGGAAGCTTCCAGAAACAAGTAATTTTTAGGTTTTAATAAAAATGCCTTTCTGAGAACTTCTAGTGCCCCATCTGAGAGAGAACAGCCCTTAATCCTCACATCCACACCATATATGCTGCCTACCCACTGGTCCCTCACTCTCTTAAATATCTCAGTGCTTTCCCTGTATCGTCCATCGCTAACATCCACAGCTTTTTCAGAGGACAGAATCTTCAGAACTCTGGTGCTTTGAAGTGTATTTCCCCCTCTGTGAGCAATGACAGAGGACTCTATGATCCTACCTGCTGGGAGAGAAAGAGCAGGGCAGCTTTTAGATCTGAAGATACATTTATGTCCCAGGTTCTGTTTTCCTTCCTACCCCACCCCTCCTGATCACCCAGAGGCATTTGACGAGTGTTCATTTCCCCCCTTTCCCTTCTCTCTGACCTATGCACTCATCCATCTACCTGTCAAGCATTTATTCATAGTGCCACGTGGGAGGCAGACATGGAGATAGAAGGATAACCTCGTATTCCTATTCTCAGGGCACGGAGAGTCTAAAGGGAAGACAGATTTGGAAACAGTTACCATGTCCCTGGCAAATTCGACCATACGGTGAAGGCCATTGACCTTGTCTCTGCAGTGAAGCTGGGCTTGGCAAGGAAGGCAAAGGTGATGTGTGCCACCAGAGTGTAGACTCGCTACGGAACATGTACCGAAGCGTGCACCAGGTGGCATGAGCGGTTGTGCTTAACGGCGTTGTGATAATTCCGAGTGCATCCCACAGGCGAGTGGGAAGACTTCAGCAGGAAAGAAGAAGAGTGATTGTACATTAACTTTAGAAAGATCAGCCAGCAGTTGTATAGAAGCAGAACATACCAAGTGGACAAAGAGAAGGTGCAGGAAATCTCAAGGGAATAAGGGAGAGGCCAATGGGGGCAGAATAGTCAAGGCCATAGGTTGACCTCAGGTGAGGAATGAGTGATGTGGAGAGGATTCTCATATCTCGGGGGTGAGTGGCCAAGTGATTGGTGGCAGCATGGATTAGGACTAGAAGCTGGATTACTTATGGAACATGGCAGGTGTAAACCAAGGGTTTGGGAGGAAGACTGGGACAGTAGAGCAAGCAATGGAGACAGATGATTGAATGACTTATCAGTAAGTTTATTATAGGGACATAAATGCGGTCGTGGGTGGCACAAAAGAAGAGTGATACCCTCTTGGGGCCAAATGCAGGAACTTGGGGTGGTTTAGCGCCTTCGTGTGCCCTCGCTAACTTCTCCACTGCCATTGTAGGAAGTCATCACAATGCTGTCTGTGCGACTTTTGTCAAATTCCACATGAGATCCTGGGGATCCGTGGAGGCGAGGCAGTGTAAGTGGTTGTGTCCTTCAGAGCAAAGACTTTGGAGCTGCCGGTACGCTGACACACTTGGTATCCCAGGAAAGCACCAAGCAAAATTTGTTTTGCTTGGATTTTATCACAAAGCTCTTGTGTTTGTTTCTCGTGACTGTTCCTTGCCTCCTCATTCTGGTACTGGTCTCGAGGCCTCACACACGTGTGTGGATTATATGCATTAGTGATTAACTCCAAGTTACCCGTCATGTATTGGTGTCACATTATGGAAAGAAATAAAAGCGCTTCCTCTAGGAATTATTTAGCTGAGAGGGGGTCCAGATTTGAGTTCGTTACCTCATGTTCTCCCCGTGTCTTCTATCTCCTGCTTCTTGAGTAGCTTGCATCTTTGCCTTCTCCTGTCCCCATGTCTGTCATTATGTATCTGTCTGTGTGTGTGCCACTGTGTGTGTGTCACTGTGTGTGTGTGTGTCAGTGTGTGCTGTGTTTGATTCTAACAAACAGCTTTTGCTTTTCCGTTTGCTGCTTTCACGAAACAGTACACACACATTATTCTGGTGTAGACGGACGTTTCTGTCCCACCTGACCCTGCAGAAAAGGCAGACAGTCAGTCGCAAAGTAACACACAGAGGCCTAGATTAATTATAAACTGTTTGGCCTATTGCTCAGGCTTATTACTAACTATCTCTTACAACTTAAATTAACCCATAGTCTTATCTATCTTTAGCCACATGGTTTGATCCTTTTCTCAGTGAGGCATTCTCATCTTGCTTCCTCTGCATCTGACTGATGACTCTATCTCTGCCTTTCCTCTTCCCAGAATTCTCTTAGTCTGATCGCCCCACATATACTTCCTTCCTGGTCACTGGCCAAATCAGCATTTTATTAAGCCAATACAAATGACAAATCTTTACAGTGTACAAGAGCCTTGTCGCACAGCATTCTGATCAAGGACATGGAAGATTAAATAACTTAAGATACCGCTGTGCCTTCCTTTAGGTTGTAAAAGCTGACTACATGGGAAATCCAAAGTGAACAAGGTTGATTGTTGCCGTTCTCCTAAAAGCAGGTTGAACAAACAGTCTGAGTGCACAGTGCAGGATAACTGTCTTAGTACACAGTCTGAGTGCACAGTGCAGGATAACAACTGTCTTACATGACTTGGAGGTGTGTGATTAACTCTAGTTGTGAGGTCCAGCAAAAATTCCAGTCTCTTAAAGAGTCAGAGATATTTTCAGAACATTGAGCCAACCCCTCCTTTGAATTTTTGAGTCAGATCTCACCAAGTTACATAGATAGGCCTCAGATCCTCTCTACAGGCCGGCATTGAACTTGAGATCCACCTGCCTCAGCTCTCTGAGTAGCTGGAAGTACATGCTTGTACCACTAGGCTCAGTTTTGTGGAACACTCAGGAATCACTACTTTAAATCAATCCTCCCCCTCAAAAAAAAAATAAAGAAGCTCTCAGTTAATAATATATGTCTAACCTCATGAAGAATGCTGACCTAGGAGAGGCTGGTGGATGCAGTCTTTGGTTCACGTGGAAGGATAGAAGAATGTTTGATTGACATCCCGTGTGAACTCTGATTAGTGAGAAGGGTCTCGAAGCCACACTGTGAGTCCCATGCAATCCTCCTCTGAGGGCATCAAGAGATATTTCATCCTCACCATATTACTTCATGTGCATGAAAAACTGAGCCTCAGTATGGGAACAAAGGTCACATCTGCATAGAGTGTGTGGTAACCACAAGCAACTCAAAATTGCAGACAATCCTGAGTTCAATGTCAGAGGTAACGTGATGTCTTTCATCAGGTCCCACAGGCAGAGGCCCTGTGACTGAGGGCTTAGAAAGAAAGCAGCTGTTGGATGCCTGCCAATCCCACCTTGTATCTTTCCTTTCTAAAGGCCTAGGCTGCTTGTTATGGCAGCAAATGAGGAACTAACCTATGTCTAACAACACAGACACAGGGAGCTGGAGAGAAAGCACAGAGGTTAAGAGCACCGGTTGCTTTTGTAGAGGATGGGACTTTGATTCCAAGTACTCACGTGTGGCTCAAAACCTTCAGTAACTCTAATTCTAGGAGATCGGATACCTTTCTCTGACTCCTGTGGTCACCATGCATGTACATGCACATACGCTGGCAAAAAAAAAAGCCTCATACACATAAAGAATTAAAACCGCAAAGACCAAAATCCAGAGACATGAGTGTATCCCAGAGAGAAGCTGGAAGCTAGCTTTTCACTGTTCTTTTCCTAAGTTTGGATGAAGCTGACCTCAGAGAATATGATGCCCATGAGGACTTGAAGGACACAGCCCTGTGAAGACATGGTCCCCTGAAGGACAGAGTCCTAAAGGAGACACAGCTCCTTGGAGAAATGACTCCCAGGAAGATAAAGCTCTATGTAGACACAGGCCTCTCTGGTCCCTGACCCTCTGTGAGGACATGGTCCCACTCTCTCAGTGCTGATACTGTAATGAGGCCGCTGACAAAATGTCATAAAAAGGAACAATGAACATTTTCTGGAGGAACCAACACACCCTGACAGATAATGGGGGCTCTCTTGCTGTAACAAGAGCTGTTCAAGAAGGTGCCTGGAGATGTGATGCTCAGTTGCTGAGATCTGCAGAACGAAATGTGAGGTTTTTTTATTTGTATTTTATGCGTATCAGTATTTTGCCTGCATGTAGGTATGTGCATCACATGTGTGCAGTGTCGGCAGAGGCCAAAAGAGGGCCTCAGATCCCCGAAACTGAAGTTACAGACGACTGTGGGCCATCACTTAGGTGTTGGGAATCCAACATTGGTCCTCTAAAAGAGCAGCGAGTGATCTTAACCGCAGAGCCATCTCCAGCCCAGGGAAGAGGTTTGAGAAGTGTGCACTGCCCACCTGAGGCTGAGACAGCAGGATTACCACTAGAGTGACCCTAGGCTGGCTAATATAGGGAGCCCCAACCCAGGGTGCCAAGTGACTGTCTCAAAGGAAACAGAAGAAAACGAAATGTTTTCTTGGCAGAGGGGCAGCAGGCTTTGGCTTTGAGGTGAGGTGGAGTTCGCGCCTAAGGAGCCCACCTGCTCTTACCAAGTCTTTCTTGACAGACACTGTCAGGTGGTTTCTCAGCTGCAATAATCAGACATAGTTGTCACGTGGCTCCAAGAGACACCTGAGGTTCTAGGTGGAATGGCTTCATCAAACCTCTCATTCCTGAGTCCCCACATAACTCACTCCCTGGGAGTCTGGTAATTCTGGGGTGCCTTTCCCTAGTGCAATCTGGTCATTGTACTGTGTGTGGGTAACACTATGTGGAGGTCTCCTCCCAGACCCAAATCCTTGCAGAAGCCTTCAGAGGTTAGGCGGAGGTCTGTAAAAGTCATCTGGGTGTGCTGGCTCATGTCTGTAGTTCTCCGCAAGGCTGACATAAGAAAGTCAAGAGTTCAAGGGATGAATTTTGTCCTCAGTTCTAAGGATGGGCTATGTCTAGTGAGTTCCTCTTCTGATTGTGTTATGTAAACATTGGCTCCTTCACCCACCGATACCTCAGGGAGACAGGGCTGAGGTGTGGTGCTCAGATGAGTTCCCTTTCTTGGGCTCTCAGTGTCATGGTCAGTATGATCTATCTAGATCAAGTGCAGACAAGACCCTCGGGTCAGGAGCAAGGATTTCATGTGACCCACTATACTTGAAAGGAGGCCACACTGGAAGGCCCTCACACTTCCTTAAGGACGGAAAGGATCTCGGGATCTCATCAAGTCTCGGTCCCACGTCCTGGATAACTGAGTCAAATAGCTGAATGTTGAAGGGGCCCCAGATATTAAAGGACCCAGAGATAATTCCTGTCTCTGAAAACCCTGTTTTAAATTTTCTGACTGGAGACTACCCAGCATAAAAAGTTTGATTTTTTTTGTTCACCTTTTTTTTTGAGGCAGTGTTTTGTGTAACCCACACTGATACAAAATTAATATATAGCTGAAGATGACCTACTTTAAATGTCTGATCCCTCTGTTTCCACCTCCCAAGCACTAGGGTCACAGGAGTGGACCACCATTCCCAGCTAAAAGTTTGTTTTGAAGATGTGAATCCCAATTTTGGTTAGAGGTGCAGTGTCACTAACCCCGTCTCTACGGAATAAAGTGCCACATAGAGGGAGATGTTCTGGCTGATGCTTCATGCTTCCTTTCTGAGATTCCTGGGGGCTCCCCAAAAGCATTTCTGAGAGAGTGCGCTCCCAGAGGAGTGCGTGTCTACCCCTCTGCCTGACTCATGATCTTTGTGTGGAACTGAACGAAGCAATGGGTCTTTCTTTGTGATTCGAGTTTGGTCTCACATTGGTTTCCATCGCTGACTGAAACATTCAGGTCTTTGCTATCAGATGTAACATCAGGAACAATTAAGACATGTATCTAAAAGTGGCACCAAAGTTTACCCAACACAGGTACTTGGCTCTTCAAGGTGGATTGGGAAACTGCTGGTGACTCTTAATTGGCTTGTACTCAAGATGGCAGGCATGTGACAGCCCCATGGAGCATGTGACCTTCACACATCCATCGTCCATGACTGCCTGGCTTTGTCCCAGGGCTTCTGGTCATTTCCAGATATCAAAGGGCTTACTGACTCTGAGCTAAATGGAATCCTTGGGATCTAATGTAAATATCACCCATACTTTTCTTTGTTTTTGTGTGTATGCATGTTCATGTATGCGTACCTGTGTGGAGGTGTGCACACAATGAATGTGCATGTATGTAGGAAAGCCAGAAATCAACTTTGGGTGTCTTCCCCAATGATGCTCTGTGTTATTTTCTGAAACAGGGTCTCTCCCTGATTCTGGAGCTCACCTATTCACCAGCCTGGCTAGCCATCAAGTTTCAGGGATACTGAGGTCTGTACCTCCCAGAGCTGGAATTACAGGGGCTCACAGCACCCCGCTTTTTACATTACTGCTGGGGATCTGGACTTAGGTCCTCATGCTTTCTTGGCAGGTGTTTTATTGACTGAGTCATCTCCCTATCTTTGCTGAGTCCTTTTGGGGAAGTGCCTTCATATGTAGCTCAGGTTGGCTTTGAACTCTTGACTTTCTTATGTCAGCCTCGCTGAGAATTACAGGCATAGCCAACACACCCAGATGACTTCCATCTTTGCTTGGGGCAACAAGCACATGGACACTTAAAGGGTGGGAAGAATAGGGAATCTGGCACTAGGCAAGAGCAGGAGAGAGAGAGAAAGAAAGAGAGAGAGAAATATGAGGAAGTTGTAATTATGCAGAGCCATGCTGCAGTAATGGTGACTGCAGTGGGTATGGTGGGAGGTGACAGCGGTGGGGCAGAGGAGTTCACGCTTCCTGCAGGCAAAGTGAGCCTGGGATAAACCACTGGTTTGTAGGAGGAGGCCGCTAATTTGTTCCCGGCTGCCTAGAACAGAAATAATCACACAGAAACTGTATTAATTAAATCACTGCTTGGCCCATTAGCTCTAGTTTCTTATTGGCTAACTCTTACATTTTAACTTAACCCATTTCTCTGAATCTGTGCATTGCCACGTGGCTGTGGCTTACCCACAAAGTTGTGGCATGTCTGACTCTGGCGGCAGCTCCATGGCGTCTCTCTCTCCATCTTCCTTCTCCCAGCATTCAGTTCTATTTTCCCCACCTACCTAAGTTCTGCCCTATCAACAGGCCAAGGCAGTTTCTTTATTCATTAACCAATAAAAGCAACACAAAGACAGAAGGAACTCCCACACCAGTGGTTCTCAGCCTTTCTTGGGCATGAGGGCCATTTAGGGGAAGTTTTCAAAATGCTAAGATGGGGCCACATGGAAGGCAAAGGAAAGGTGTGGGGACTTTAGGGTTACAAAGACAAGTTCTAGAAACCAAGCCTGTTCATTTGTGGTAAAAGCTGGTATCGAGGAGAACAAGAGTAGGCAGAAGTTAGTTTTGATCTGATGGTCACAGGGCCTGGCGGGCCTGGCCAAGGGGTTTTGGGAATGACAAACCCTACTCTTACAGCTAGAACATCCCAGACTTAATGTCTTCCACCATTCCCTTCTTCCCACTTCTGCTTCCTGATTTGGAACCCCATTTTAACAGATAATAAGTGTAGATTCCTGCTAGACCCTCATTGGTTCCTTATTCTCCAATACATAGGCACTTAGCTCAGTAATGGGACCCAGTTCAGCTGCCTGTGTAGTTCCCCTAAAGGCCAGGAGAGGGCACCACAAAAACCCACCACAAGGTTAAGTGACTACCCTGAGCACCTTTCAGAAGGACATGGGGTCCTGGTGATGGTAACACCTCATCATCATGCCCCTTGCTATGGTGGTTTGTCTCGTAGTCTCTACTTTTACCTTTTTTATTTTTGCTTGTTTTGTGTATGTATATTTTGCCTACATATGCATGTATACTACATAAGTACCTGGTGTCCCCAGAGGTAAGAAAATCCCCTAGAACTGGAGTTACTAATGGTTGTGAGCCACCATGTTAGTGCTGAGAAACCTGCAAGATCTACAAGTTCTCTTAACTCCTGAGCCATCTCTCTAGCCCCCTTTTCTTTCTAAAGGTGGGCCAGGATTAAAGTTTTAACTCTACAGTGGTTAACAGTGGGTTGAAACAGCTGTGTGTAGGGATGGATGGATGGATGGATGGATGGATGGATGGATGGATGGATGGACAGATGGATGGATGCATGGATGGATGGATGCATGGATGGATGGGTGGTGGGTGGGTGGATGGATGTATGGATGAACAGATGGATGGATGGATGAGTGGATGGATGGATGAGTGGATGGATGGATGGATGGATGGATGGATGGATGGATGGATGGATGGATGGATGGGTGGGTGGATGGATAGATGGATGGATGGATGGATGAGTGGATGAATGCATGGATGGATGCATGGATGGATGGGTGGGTGGATGGGTGGATGGATGGGAGGATGGATGGATGAGTAGATGGATGGGTGGATGGATGGATGTGTGGATGGATGGATAGATGCATGGATGGATGGATGCATGGATGAAGATAGATGGGGCTGGATACTAGATGGATAACACACAATGAGGATGGATGAGTGGAGGTAGATAGGGCTGGATATTGGGGGGATAACGTACAATGGACAAAGGATAGATGTTTTAGTAGAGGGCTGCCTCTCTAGAAAGAAATTTTTCAACTGCCAGCTAGCATTTTGTAAGACTATAGATGAGATTCTGACAAAGCTTGAAGGATATATATTTCCCATTTCTACCCACTCACCAAATTAAATACAGCACTTGGATTATAAATCTGATTTTTATTTGTTTTTAGTTATTTATATTATAGTTATTATCTATTTGTTTCTATTATTTGTCTTCATTTGTCTGGGTTTTATTTATTTGTTTATTATTTGCTTTCATTTTACTATTTATTACATGCTTAATGTATTTTATTATTTATTACTATTTTTATGATGGGATTCATGTAAAACATGATTTCAAGTTAGACTGTGTTTTATCAGCACAAGAGGTCAGCAGTCCCAACTGAACTCCGGACTCAGCATTTCCTGACTGTGCAAGCAAGCATGTGGGCACAGCTGCAGTTCTTCTGCTGGGAGTATACCCAGCAACTGAAATCCTGCCGTGCTTCTTGCTCTATGCAGAGACACTTCCAGAACTCCAGGGAACACCCCAGCTCCCGTTTTCCACTCTCAGCCTTGTGATGCAGCTGCAGGCTAGCCAAAGCCCCCTGGGTCTGACTGTGCTCACTGGTCCATTGCAGTAAGATGCCCAACCGAGGCTGAGACAGGCGCTCCCTCCTGATTTTTTTTTTTTTTGTCATTGTTCTTGTCCAAGCCCAGCAAATGGCTGCTGAGCTGGGTCTCCACGCTCACAGCTTGATCTTACTAAAAGGCTGCTGCGAGTTTTGGAAGGCATGCAATCCCTTGTTGTTTGGGTATCAGAAAGTTAGTTGAAAATGTTAGTCTTGAGCAGAATCATTGAAAAAGAAAAAAACAAAGGCATGGTTGGGGCTTATCTAGTTCTGGATACAAAATTGTGACTTCTGGGAGTCTGTGAATGCTACGGTGAGAGGTGCTTATGACATCTGAAGGCAGACTTTAAAAGGGAAGTAAACATGTGCACTGGAATGTGTGTCGCAAAAAGTGGGTTTTGACACACCAGTGAGGTTAATTTCTTAATGGGGGCAGGGAAATCGGCAACATCACATAGGAATGTTCCAGCGTGAGCTGCAGCTTCTATGTGGCAAAGGGGAAATCGCGGTGGGGAAGCAATCTCCTGTGGGTGATTAGTAGAGAGAAGTACACAGAACACACAGAACAAGGGAGGGTGTGGCTAGACATACTCTATGTAACAGGAACTCATGCAGGAGAGAATTCAGAATGAACTGGGTGAAGGAAGAGGCCAAGGATGTGCTCATCAGAAGAGTCCAGCATCACAGAATGTGTGCTTCTAATTTAAAAGGTACATGGGGCCAGCTAGCTGGTTCAGCAGGTAAAGGCACTTGCTATCAAGACTGATACCTTGAGCTAAATTTCAAGAATCCACATAGTGGAAGGAGAGACCTGACTCCTGAAAGATTTGCTCTGACCTCCACATACATGCTACAGCATGCAATAGTCAGACACGCGCAAAATGGAATGTGATATTGAAAAGGAACATCTGAGATGGGTTTGATAATGTGTCACCGTCAGCATCATGTCTGTAGCAGGTGTTGCCTTCAGGGCTGCTGGTGGCTTTACCCATGTGCCCTGTGCTGCAAGCCTCTCGCTAACTGCTTTCTTTCCACATGTGTGATGGATGAGGTCAAACATTACTGGCTTTTTCCCATGTGGGAAGGGACTAACTAGCCCACGATGGAGCCATGTGAATGAATGCATGTGTGCCTGCTGGCACTAACCCACGCCTCCCTCTTGACTGTTCATTTGGTTGGTTGGGTTTTTTATTTCTTTTGTTTTGTTTTGTTTGGGGGAGGCTTTTGAGACAGGGTTTCTCTATGTAGCCCGGCTGTCCTGGAACTTACTCTGTAGACCAGGCTGGCCTCGAACTCACAGAGATCCTCCTGTCTCTGCCTCCTGAGTACTGGGATTAGAGGTGTGCACCAGAACTTCCCTGACCAGCTGTTTGGGTTTTTTATTATTATTATTTCAAAGATAGAACCTTCCTTAATAAACTTTGTTTCTTTAAAATTTAGCCAGAGAATAAATTTCCTTCTTGCCAATCAAGGAACCAATATACGTTCTAGATATATTCTCCTTTTGTTCACAAATCACTTCTACCTCATCTTCAAGTGATATTATGGAAAAAATCATTTTAAGACTTATTTACATCTGTTCTTCAACTCAGACTTGTCCTGTTTGCTGGACAGATGCACAAACCCTCTGTGTCCTCCTGTGCATAATTATGCTGGTCAGTATCCTCTACACTGTGTGTTCAGTGCAGAATCTGTGTGTGTGTGTGTGTGTGTGTGTGTGTGTGTGTGTGTGTGGTCAGTACACTCTGTGGTGTGTGTGTTCCATGCAGATTCTGTGTGTGTGTGTGATCAGTACACTCTGCGGTGTGTGTGTTCAGTGCAGATTCTGTGTGTGTGTGTGATCAGTACACTCTGTGGTGTATGTGTTCAGTGCAGATTCTGTGTGTGTGTGTATGTGATCAGTACACTCTGCGATGTGTGCATTCAGTACAGATTCTGTGTGTGTGTGTGTGTGTGTGTGATCAGTACACTCTGTGGTGTATGTGTTCATTGCAGATTCTATGTGTGTGTGTGTGATCAGTATACTCTGGTGTGTATTCAGTACAGATTCTGTGTGTGTGTGTGTGTGTGTGTGTGTGTGTGTGTGTGTGTGTGATCAGTACACTCTGAGGTGTGTGTGTTCAGTGCAGATTCTGAATGTGTGTGTGTGTGATCAGTACACTCTGCGGCATGTGTGTTCAGTACAGATTCTGTGTGTGTGTGTGATCAGTACACCCTGTGGTGTGTGCATTCAGTGAAGATTCTGCATGTATGTGTGTGCACATGTGCGCATATGGATGGATGGATGGATGGATGGATGGATGGATGGATGGATGGATGGTCAAAATACTCTACAGTGTGATCAGTACAGATTATGCATGTATGTGTGTGTGCATGTGTGTGTTCAGTAGCAGATTTGTGTATATGTGTATGATTTTTGGACTTCATTTGTATTTGTGTGTATATATATATATATATATATATGAAAGTTTTTATGTATACATGTGTGTATATTTTGTATCTCTGTGTATGTAGGACTGGAGAGATGGCTCAGCGGTTAAGAGCACTGCCTGTTTTTCCAAAGGTCCTGAGTTCAATTCCCAGTGACCACATGGTGGCTCACAACCATCTGTAATGAGATCCGGTGCCCTCTTGAGAAAGAGACCTGGTCAGTCGTCCTCATCAACTTAGACCATGAAACCCAATATGGACAAGTTCAACAGAACCGCCACATACGGGCTGCCCATGCGTGCGTCAGCATGGCCAGGGCATAAATTTCATTTCTCATTTCATTCATTATGTGTGCATAAGTATATATGTGATCAGTAGACCCTGCGCGTATATGAATGTGTGCATGTGTTTATGAGGGCGCGCGCATGTGTGTGTGTGTGTGTGTGTGTGTGTGTGTGTGTGTGTGTAAGAGAAGAGAGAGGGAGGGAGAGAGAGAGAGAGAGAGATCAATAGACTCTGGGTGTGTGTTTGACTATTTCCAAATGTCACTCTCTGGATTTTGATATTATAAGAAAATGGTTTAACTCATCTTTTGTTAGTGGCTCTAGTAATAATGTAGTATCTTATGAAACACATCTTCTGGCTAGAAATCTATCATAGCCTAAAACTGTAAGTTCATGTAAAGGAGGAAAGTGAGAGTCAGATTCTATTTCCATTTCCCCAATGAATTATTCAATCTCCTAAAATAATGTAGCTGGTGTCTTGGGCTGGATGTCCTATATTTCACTATATTGAGAACAAGGAGACGATGCCTTCCTTCCCACGACTCGTGAGGAGGTTAGGAGCTGATGGTGTGTGTTACTAAGGTGCCCCATGAATTAGAGTTCAGTTGTCTCAGTAGTAAATAGAAATTCCTTCTCTACCCAGAGAAATCAATGCTTGATTTTTTTTGGCAAATAACTTGTTTGCAAAAGATACATTTTGGATTGCTTGAATTCTCTTATAACTTGATTTACTATCAAATTAATTTATCCATAGTTATTTTAATATGGAAATGTTTTGTGTTAGGCTTTTCTTTTTTAAAATGAAACAAAAGCTTCAATTTTCTGTTTAAAATGTCTATTACAAATTCCAAGACAAAGCATCAAAGCAGATGGTACAGACGGTTCTCCTTTAGTGACATGTAATCAAACCACGCGAATGAACTGGCTGCTTAACCCATGGAGTGATAATGGACCCTGATTAAAGAGCCCCCTCTGGTTTTTGTTAGAATACAGACTAAACTTTTCTGAAAGACACTAATGTGATTATGATTTTTAAATCTCCTTAAACAAAATCGAAAGCTTTTATTGGGACATGACATAATCTATAAGTCACTCAGAGCCATAGAAATGTTTTTAAAAAGAATCTATGCAGAGACATTTGGTAGCTATTTACTACAACACTTGACTTGAATGGCTGTATTATATACTGTGGTATAATATGGGGCTCCATGTCCTAAAAATCACTTAACATGGTGCTTGTGACTGTATGTGATTTTGAAGGAGATCCAACTTTAAATAGACTTCTCTATTATTTCCATAAGTGTACTCTTGTTCTAACCAGAATACAGGATGTGCATATTTTTCCACCTACAATTTCAACATTTTAAAATATTGTTAATTACGGTACATCTGTTTTTAATAGACTTGTAGCATTTCGCCTCGTGATCAAGCTAACTGCTGTAGTTTCCTGTTGTGTGCTCTTGCTAGCCTTTCCCCATGTTACAAGCAAGACCATGAAGAAGAAAGGTGAAAATTTTTGGGAAAATGGAATTCTACAGCACCTGAGAAAAGCCTTCATGTCCCAGGAAGTGGAGAAAGAGTTTAAGCTTGAGTGGAGGGAAGAAAGGCACCAGGAGTAGGGTAAAAATGTAGCCTCATAACAGTACTCTTTCCCAAATTACCCTATGTCTGTGGAGAATATACCCCTGGCTGTCACTGAAAGATGGAGAGTCATTTTCACTTGGTCTGAGTGAAAACATATTTTACAAATCTGTTGTTGACATAACCTTTCTTTGCCCTAATGAGGAGTCTTTAAGAAAAGAACATCCCAAAACATGGAGATTAAGAAATATCTTCCTCTGGTTATCGAGAATACATATATTTTCATGAAGCTACTAAGAATGGCTGCCTGTGATCTGATCTTGAAATAGGAAACTTATGCCTAAAATCCATGGCTTCTACCACTGCCTTAAAAGTTAAAGAAATGTGCTCTCTCAGTAAAAAAAATTCTAATTTAGTGCCCTGTTTCCAATGCATTCTTGCTGTCCCAGATAGAGCCTTTCCATACAATACCCAGACAGAGCCTTTCCTCACAACCCTGCATTGCCAATGTCTTATCAGCAAGGCTGCCTTTCAGTCACTCCTTCCTTCTCAAGCATGACAGTCAGTTGGTATTGCCTCATGGTGAAGGAGATATTGGCTCTGCAGGAGTCATACTTGGGTTTGAGTTCTGTCATGCTTTCAATAGCTGAATGCCTCCAGCATGTGCTTTAACGTCAGAGACCTACTATTGATCTAAACAGCCACGTAAGATAGCTGGATGGCTGGATAGCTGGATGGCTGGATAGCTGGATAGCTGGATAGCTGGATGGCTGGAGAGCTGGATAGCTGGATGGCTGGATAGCTGGATAGCTGGATAGCTGGATGGCTGGATAGCTGGATAGCTGGATAGCTGGATGGCTGGATAGCTGGATAGCTGGATAGCTGGCACATGATATGTATAATGAGCAATTGTCACTTTTGCTGTGTGCTGTAATTTTTTTCATCCTTTCTTCATCCTACACAATGACAGCTGGGTTTTCATTCTTTCTTGCTTAACAATGGCAATAATGTATTAATTGCTCCTTCCTCCTTATATCTCTCTTTCTATGTGCCATGTATCGCCCATCAAATTCACCTCCAAACATATATGACCCAAGACCCCCCTACTCAGAAGCATTTTCTGTCCCCTTACAGTCTAACAAAGACGAGAACCCTCCGCCCCAAATCACCATAGCTATAAACAAGCAGAACTGTCTCATGATACTTGTTATTGAAATAGTGTTTCTGTGGGTAAAACCGACACAGAAAACATACAATCTTAGAAACTTCAAAGGTTGTTGAACATTCACAGGAACACAAGCCAGGGCAGATATGAACACGGGTGCACACATCCTCTGCTTGGATGGCCATGGTAAACTGTGTCCATGTCCCTCATACCATCACCTTCAATGTTTTCTACACAGCCCATTCTCTGTCACACTAAACTGTCTCCAACCTTCGTATGTTGAAGGTCTTGAAACTAACCATTCATCTGACTTCACTAAGCTGTTTGCAGATAGGCCCAGGGTGGCCATGGCAGGAGTCGTCTAGAACCAATAGTCTGTAAAAAAAAAAAAAATGTCAAAGTGACTCAGACTGAAAATACATATAATACAACATTCCACTTCTTAATTACTCTTTTAACTCCTTGGCTCGGATTTTCTCATATTATCGTCACAAAACCATCATGTTTGAGGGTAATCAACCACATGTGAGCACAGCTCATCCTCAAGGCCATAGATTCCTGCCTCAATATTTCAGCCTGTACTACTCCATGGTAATTCTCTTCACGGGGATCTTGAAGGGCGCTCTCCCTGAGCGATCTTACCCAGAATGCCACTCGGTGGCTGCATATCTACTTGTTGGTCTCAAGTAGCCTATCAAGTAGTGTTGTTGGGTTTTATATCATCAAGAACCTCCTTCAGGCCATCCCCTTTAGAGCTCACTGCATCCACGGAAGGCTCTAGTGTTGGGTTTATATCATCAAGAACCTCCTTCAGGCCATTCCCTTTAGGACTCACTGCTTCCACAGAAGGATCTTGTGATCTACAGCCTCCCACTTCTTTTGTGTGTGCCAATGCAGCCGTGAGACTCAAAGGGGGGAAATAACTAAACAGATTTCTATGAGAGCACACATCTAGGTCAGGACACTTTTAAACCCCTGTTAACTCTACCCTGCTCTTTGTCCCCCATTACATCATGGACACCTGAAGCCAATAGGAAATGGCAGGATAGGAAAGAGATAACTCCTGCTTTCTTAACCTCTCACACTGCACTGCATTTCAGGCTGATCCCTGGTATCTTCATCCTTAAAACACGTAAGCATGGAAGGCCGGTGTTCTCCTACCAAGTCTCAAGCTCACGTCACCCAGGAGAGCTAGCCCTATCAAAGAGTCTCAGAGCTAGCTTCTATACGATGTGAATCACTCTTGGGAGTTCCTGTAGCTTGCAGGAAGGACAGAGGTTGGCAGTTAGCGAAGTTGACCACTAATCAGCCATGTGTTCAAGTGAAGGGACTCTTAACATTCTGGCTAAATGAGGGCGGGGGTGGGTGCGGACGCTTAAAAAACATTTTTACAAACCATTGATGAGAGTAATCTAGAGTGAGAATCCAGAAATGAGAGATGAACACGCTAGTAAGCAGCAACCTTGGGCACACAGAGGAGGCAGCCGATGCGGCTAGACAGGACAGGAGGGTGTTCACTGACTGCAGGTATCTAAGTACAAAGTCACACTGGAGGCAGGAGCCTGGGACACAGACGGGGTAGATTCACTACTAAAGATGCCTAAGGCCAACAGCAGTTAAACTTTCTGAGGCCCCCCCACCTCGGTGCAGCACGGTTCTTCACTGGCCACAGGGTATAGGGGCCCAGACTTGAAATCCCAGGACTCCATAGGCTGAGGCAAGAGAATTGCAATGAGTCAGTGTCAGCCTGTGCTACACCATTTTTTCAAGGCTAATCTGGTCTACAGATTGTCCCAAAATAAGAAAACATTATCAAAGGTCCTATTGGTGTCGCTCTGAAGAACCTCTTGCTAGCTGTCCAACAGAAGACAAGTGCCTCACCATCTCTGGCAGAAACACATCTACTCATGTGTGGTCGCCATGGTTCTTTTAAACACATGCTGCAACACACACACATAACACATGTTCTAGCATGCACACACACATACATAGGGCTAGGCAAGCTATATACTCTCTCCATGGCATCCCGATTCTGGTAGGACTTGGGGCGTTTGTTTGCTTTTTGGCATTTCAATAGTTTTGTTTTTAAAATGACATTTATTTGTTTATCTGTATTGTGGGGGTGGGGTGGGATGAGCCTGTGGGGGCATTCATGTCACAGTACACGTGTGGAGGTCAGAAGGCAACCTGTGGGAGTCAATACTCTCCTTCTACTCGCTGAGTCCTGGGTGTTGATTCAGGTCACCAGGCTTGGCAGCAGGCACCTTTGCCTGCTGAGCCGTCTCACCAGTCAGGGCTCAGGGCTAGTTTTCAGTGAGTCAATAGAAATAGCTCATAAAAAATCCAATTAGTAAAATTCATAAGTGTTGAAAAATGTTAAAGAAATTAAGGGAAAAGAAACAAAAATGATTTAAAGTGCAGAACTCAAATAGAGAAAGAGAATTAAGGAGGCTCAGGAGAGGAGAGAAGGAGTTCTGTAAACTAGATAACAAATCTCCAAAACAGAGGTAGGCTTGAGAGTGTGTCATCACAGGAGAAAAGGGTGTGTAAAGCCAAAGATAAGATATGCCAACAGAAATTGTCCAAGCGGAGGCACAAGGAAAGAGAGAAATAGAACATAAAACTGAATGAGACTCAAGGAGCAAATGCAGAGATAGTCTAACTTGAAGTCTTGCAGTGGGAAAGTGGGGAGCAGGAAAAAGACAAGGAATAAGAACTGTTTAATAGATGGCCCAAAGAATGTGACAAAAATTGATTCTTAAAATATCAATTTACCTACTAAAACATCTTAGGCAAAGCCAACCAGGGTAAAAAAAAAGGGGGGGGGGGCCTAGAACATGGCTAGAGAATCAATAGAGAGAGAGAAATCTGTAAGGAAGCCTAAGAGTGAAAAAGCGACATTGAGGAAAGTCGCTGCAGGGGTAATGTGTGAATCCTTAAAAACAGTGGAAATCACAATATGGTGGAACAGCATCACTAAAACACAGCTTTAAAAACACCCATGGTTGTAAATTAAATTAACCCTTTAAGCTCTCATCCGTTCTACTGCCTCACCCTTTTCTTCAATGGACTTCCAATGTCAGAAGCCTCTGCTGTAGGAAGCATGTGCTTCCTTCATGCTTCCCTATGAGCAGAAACTGCTATTCTTTAAACAGGACGGCTTTAAGAAATCTAAAGCAGGACAAGTCCAATAGAAGCCATGCTCTGTGAGAACAGGAACCTTGGGTCCCACCACGCCTCAGGATCCGAACAATGATGCAGATTAATTCACTCAGAGCTCTAACGTGGCGATGCTTTTTCCCCTGGCAATTTACGAAGATGTTGTAGCTCTGAACAGATTAGAAAGAAAACGAAGAGGAACAATTAAAATCCATTGCAATTTGCCCCGTTAGGGACCGTGGTTGAGTTAGTTCCTTCACTGGGCGTGAAGCTATCCGTGAACCAGCTCCTGCATTCTCAAAGACACGGCAGAGGACAGTAATGGCTTCCTTGGTTTTCTTTTATCCTAAAGGCTTTAATATTTCTTACAATTCAGACACAGAAAGCTCTTTCTTTCAGAGGCTGAAAAATCAAATTAAAAACAGAAGCATTCGTGTCAAATTTAGAAACAGCTCTCTTCTCTTGGTGCTTAAGTATGTATTGAAAAATCAAAAGAATGTTTGAGTGAGGGGCTTGGAAGTTGGCCCAGCAAGAAGAGCGCTTGCTGCACAAGCACAGAGACCTGAGTTCAGATCCCCAGCACGCATGTAGAAAGCTGATCTTGGAAGGATGTGCCTTTAATCCCAGCACTGGGGAGACAGAATCCTAGGAGCTCTCTAGCAAGCTAACCCAGCCCATGGTGGCTTCCAATTCCAGTGAAAGACCCTATCTGAAAAAGATGGAGAGAAATCTAGGAAGACACACAAATTCCACCTCTGGTTTACACACACACAGAGACACACAATCACAAAAGATAAAGGAGTGTAACAGTGAGTAGGGTGCTCACAGATCATGGTCATCCCTCAGTCTTACACAACTCAACTGAGGCTGAGAGCTAAGCTTTTGTCCTCGGTGGAGGACATCAGACACACATAGAGAGCAGCAAACACAGAAGAAGGCTATGCAGGGAAGTTGAACAAGCCTGGGCTAAGTATCCATGTGCACAGAGGAGGGCTTGGTTTGCTGTGGTGGGAGTGGAGAGATTCCCAAGTGCTTTGCTCTGAGTCTCTGTGGATATAACTGGAGACTCAGCACGGTCTAAGCATCATGCCCAGGACTTTGAACCAGCTACAGGAGCTTCTTTCGGGAGAGCGGTGCAGCGATTTACCAGCTGAAGTGCTAAACAACCCAGAGGAAAATCTTTTATAGTGATTAATGCAAATGCACATTTTGCTATTCATTGATAGTCTCTCATTTTTCCTCTCCTTTTCTCTCTTTTGTCTCTCTTTCCCCTCTCTCCGTCCCCTCTCCATCTCTCTCCTCTCCCCCCCACACCTGCTAACTATTATTTAAGAATCTGAAGTATTCTGAACACAAAGCTATCGTTTCGAATGGAAAAACACAAATACCATTTTTCTTTATGATTCCTTCTCCTCTAAAGGATATTTCAAGCTGAGCTGAAATGCAACTCAACCTCCCTCATGGAGTTGCTTTCTTCTCAAATTAGAAAACTGTTTAAGGCAATTGATGTCCTTCAAAACGATCCAATCCACAGTCAGCTTTTTCTCCCTATTCTAGGCAATGATGTTGGGGGGGGGAGAGGAAGATGAGGATGGAGAGAGAGAGCTCATTACAATTACCACTAGGGTTAGAAAACAAATCCGTACTAGGGTCAACCTGAGTTAACCATAAAACATTGATTATTTTATGTTTGAGACAAGGCCTCCTTTAGTCCAGGCTGGTCTGGAAGTTGTTACGCAGCCAAGGCCGGCTTTGAGCTCCTCGTCTGTCTCCAAGCCTGTTATTTCTGTGAGAGATACAACTGCAGATGCATTCTTGGGGTCCCTTACATCCCCTGTGCTGGCTGTTGTCCTCTGCTACTCTTCCCTCCATCGCCCCCCAAAGAAAATCTGTCTGCACATCACAAACTCCCCTAACCTTAATCCGTTTTCCCGTTGCCCTGTGTACAGAATCAATCTTATTTCGGACGCACTGGTGTCTTGAGTTTTTTGATTACTAAAGTGGAATTATTCTAAAACTTGTCCAAGTCTCTTACAGTAGGTGAGAGTGGATTCCAGTTCAAGTACAAATACAGAGACAAGTGGATCTTTGGAGGCAGTAGGGAGAAATGGGAAGTTGATGAGATATCAAGGAGGATGACTTGGGAATATAAACCTCTTTAGATGTCAAGAGCACCTAGCAATATTTGTTGCTAAGACCAGGTTCAGAGGACACTGCTGGAACTCGGTCAACGACGAGTCTTTGAAGACTCACCCGCTCCTAAGGCTCACTTAAGAATACTAGATGTGTGGCTGGGGTGATAGGAACAGCAACTCATTAGCTGTGTAGAGCACCAGGGCCTAAGTCCCACCCCCAGAACCCAGGGCAAACATCCAGGCACCGTTGCCTATGCTGTGATCCCAGCCCTGGAGAGGCAGACACAAGAGAACACTGGAGCTCGCTGGCCAGCCAGCCTAGCCTAAACAGTGAGTTCCAGGCCATGAAAAGAAATTGTCTCAAAGAACAAGATGAGAAGCTCTGGATAAATTAACAGCCAAGGTATACCTCTGGCCTCCACAGGCTTGTGGATCCTCCTGCAAACCCAGGTGCACCTGCAGGCACACATTCCCACAAGAAATAAAAGAGGTGATGCACTTGGTGTTTTGTTTCTTAAATTCTGGAATCGCCAGGAGGCATGAAGCAGAGGTGGAGGCTCTATGAGAGTTCCAGGCCAGCAGATGCTAAATACTGAGACCCTGTCTCAAATAAATAAATGAATTAAATAAATAAATTTAAATAAGATTCCTCTTCATTCATATGCTAATGTAGATGACTGTCACCAGTCGGCACCTCTGAAAGAAATCTTTTAGCAGAATCACACACACACACACTCACGTGTCCAAAGAAGACTTGGAAAATCTGAACTTCAGCAGTTGCCAAACACTTAAATATTGGTACCATACTAATCATTTGCTGCCCCCTGTCCCAAATCATTTATAGAAACTGCTTTTTAATCTTCCCAGAGTCTTTGGCTAGAAGGACTATATTATCTTCACTTCAGGATTACAGAGAGCTGAAGGGCACAGATGTTACAAAGCTTGTCCAAAATTACCCATCACGACAGAGCATGTTGTAACAGAAACCTAAGACCATGGTGATTGACAGGACTCTCAGCAGTGCCAGTGTGACTCTGTGAAAAGCACACAGGACATGGAAGAGGAAGCGTGAAGGGAAGTCTACATATTTTGCAAGTGCAGATGTCTATGTATCTTGGCACATTTTAAACTTCTTATCTACCAAGTCCAGTGTGGTGTTTAATGGAGGGCAAGTTATCAGGTACCTTCTTTAATTAACTGACAGACTGGCTGGTTGAACTCTTAAGGTGACTGCATATTCTGTTCTGATCTCTAAAAAGATATGAAGGCGCTGTTTCTCAAACCTGGGTGTGCTGAGGCCTGCAATGACAACACTCTAGGACCAGAAGGCACTGCCCGTGTGTCACAATGTAGAGAGGATTGCAGGTGTCCATGGGAAGGCCAGCCCACGGAGCCTGCCATGTTCAGCACGGGGGGGGGGGGAGCCAGACCTCAGGCAGGGGATATAATGGTGCCCTGAGCCATTCTTCTGGAGCCTTGCAATGAAAGCGGCTGCTCCTGGGATGCTGTGAGACGCACTCTGCTCTCCCTAGGTGACTGCAGTTCTGCCACGTTTTCTATTCAGCCTTACCCACACCTTCTGGTCTCAGAGAAACACAAAGCCAGAGGGGAAAAAGACAGAAAGGTAAGACAAACCTAAGCACACGTGGAGGCTCAAGGTCGCTGCAGTCAAAGTTGTGGATGTGACAGGATGAGCTGGGGAGGGGACACTGGTGTCTTTCTCTCCTTTGCACATTTCCTTGCTCTCCACCATAGCACAGCAGACCTCAATATATATATATATATATATATATATATATATATATATATATATATATATATATATATATATATATATATATATATATATATATATATGTATATATATATATATATATCAATCGCTAATTTCCTGTGAGATAAATGGAGCACTCCACGGTGTTCTCCACTGGTTGAAAATGAGTGTTTGGTTTACCTTGTGCTGTGAAGTCTGAGCCCATTAATTGCTTCAAGGGTAAAGCCTCTGAATTAAAACGAAACTGGAAAAGTTTGCTATGCCTGTGTTCCACCCTAACGGGGAGGGGGAGAGGAAAGCTGTGGACTCCAGCCTCTGAATTCAGCTCCGCCGTGAGGAAACGTGTCTACCAAGGCTGCCTTCTGGCACATCTGGGGCACATTTAGAGTCTGGGGGTTCTCATGTGGGATTTAAGCACAGATTAAAGAAGAGAGCTTAAGAGCTCCAGGGCAGAATATGATATTTCAATTTCATTTGATCATTTTATTAAATTTGCTTAGAAAAAAAATCAGTTAAAGGTCAGGACTTAGTTTTCATACCCAAAGCACAGATTATACATTCCAGCTTGTGTCTAACAGTGGAATTTTTTTGTCTTTTCTTGTTAATTAATCAAGTTCAAAGTACTCAGAAGGCCGGTGCTCTTACTCTGGTGGGTACGGGAAAATCAGAACAGACTTTCCCTCCATAGACACTTCAGTGCAGAGGAGAATTGGCACTGTGAAATGGAAGGTGTTTGACTGTATACAACAACTGCAGTGCGGCCAGTCACTGATGGGCATCGTTGCCTGAGTTTCTTCACCTGTAGGGTTCTTACAAGGACTAGATGGGTGGTCTCTGAACACCTTAGCAAGAGGCTGGCACAAAACTGTCTAAGTTGACGCTGCCAACACTAACGTTGGGGGTTGTGCTTTTGACCAAAGATTAGTTTGCAGAATAGCACCAATTACATAATGTTCTAAGTAATTAACATAAATCTTTATTCAACTCGAAACCTGGGTGAAGGCCACTCTACCTTCAACAATGTTGTTTCTTGTGAGAGTCTGTCTCAAGGCAGGGGGTAGAGTAAGAATCCACGGGGATTCCTGGCCTTTCTAGTGGCCCAGTAAAATATCAAGACAAATGCTGATGTGGAAATCCAGTCTTAGAGGTTAGCAACAGCCCTGGCAGTCCATCAACCATGGGGTCATAGCTTTGCTCAACAAACGCCACTTTAATGTACCCTCAGGCATCCCCAGTCTTCATTTTGCTTCCATTCCAAAAGCAACTAGAATTTCTTTCATTTCCAAACTAACCATACACGGAGATGAAAGTTCACACCCTTCGCCCTGTTCTGTCTGCTGTCTGTCAGGCTTACACAAGTTCCTTACGCCCTCTGGGATGAGCCACGTCTTCTGCCATCTCCCGAAGTTACTGCAAGTATCGTATGAGAAAATGATGCCATGGTGTGGGAGACATTGCTTACACCATAGCAAGGACTCAGTAAGTGTGACTGCCCTTATTATCTCTTTGTTTTCTAGAAGATATTTGCACGAAGAAATTAGATGTCATTCTGGGTTTGTTATATCCTTCTTTTGACTCGTAGAAGAGGATCTAGGAGAAAGGGTAACCTGATGTCTTACTCCAAAAATCTAGCCAAAGCCTCTGTGCTTGCATTAATTTAGTAACTTAGGTTCTGAAAACATTCTTCAGTTTAAACTTCCTATGAGAAAGAGAGAAGAGGGTAGAGAGAGGGGAAGAGAGAGAGTGGGGAGGAGAGAGCACACGTGAGCTGCAGAGGCCAGAGACCAGCAGTGCCTTCCTCTGCCACATGGCGCAGCTTTCTCATCAAGGGACCGGATGCTCCTTGTGCCATCCCTCTCCTAACAGCTTCTCTCCAGGAACATTGCAACTTTTTTGTTTGTTCTGGACAGTTTTTGTCTACCAATCAATCCATTTAAAAAGATAGCTTTTATTAGCCAAGAAAACATCCTAACAGCTTTCTCCTGGCTAGGTAGGATGTGAGCATTGTTCCAGTCAGGAATTTTACTGCTGCTCTTAGTTTCCCACAACAATTAAAAATCTGTTCTGCAGTAGACATAAGACTAGAACAGAATAATAGCCAAAACCCACATACAATTTATTGTCCTGGTTCGCTCCATGTTGCAGTGATAAAATACTCTGACCAAAAGCAACTTAGGTGACAAAGGGTTTACTCAGCTTATACTTTGGGCCCTAGTCCATCATTGAGGAAGTGCGGCAGGAACTTGAAGTTTGCTCTCTGGCTCTTGTAAGTTAAGCTTTCTTAAACAGTCCAAACTCACTACCTCAGATGGTACCTCCTACAGTGGGCTGGGCCATCACCCCCACCTCAGTCATGACAATTGCTCACAGATACGGCCACGGGCCAACCTGATCCAGGCAGTTCCTCACCCAAAATCCCCTCTTCCCAGGGGACTTCAGGTTGTACCGAACTGATAATAAAAACTGATCCCAAGCACGATTGGTATACTTTGCTGACGTTGAAAATAATTAGCCTCTTTTAAAGACCATTTTTACTACATTCGTGTCTCTGTGTCTACCATGCACATGCGGCCGAGGGCAGCTGTGTAGAGTTGATTCTCTTTTTCCACCTTTACAAGGTTCCAGGGGTTGAACTCAGGGTGCCAACCTTCTGAGGAAACAGGAGGCCTTTACCAATGAACCATCTTGCCAGGAATCTCACTTACACCACTTCCATTTTTTAAGTAGATATTTTTCAAACCTTACCACATTTATTAGTAAACAAACTTACAACAAAATATATTAAGTAAATTATTACCTTCTCAGCAAAATAGTTCTGTTGTTTCGCATCTGCCTTTGATGTTGCTTGTCCTATCTCCATGAAACAAACAAAGTAAAAGGTTTTTTCTAATCTTAAAATATTGGGTAATATCTTCTAGAAAATATCATTTCAAGTTTTATAATATTGAAAAACTTCCTATGAAAAACCTGCTATAAAATGATTATTTTTAAAATGATTCATCTTGGATCATATTTAACAGTTACTAATCTCCCTGCAGAGGAGGGGTCTCTGTCAGTATTTAGTACTAGGATGAAAAACATAAAAAAAAATAAGTCTTTATCTTTTGTGGGACAGAAAATGCACAGAAATCATGAAAGTTTTTTCCATGTACAGGACGTTGCTGTCAGTAGTTAGTTTGACTTTCTTTGTGGGTATATTGACAGTACTGGTTCTTATTTTTCCTTTGTGTGTGGGGGGGGAAAACATGTGTGGGGTGCATGTGTGTAGGATGTGTATACATGGAGACCAGAGGCTGATGGAGAGAACCATCCCCTATCAT
Source organism: Ondatra zibethicus (assembly GCA_004026605.1). Classification (NCBI taxonomy): domain Eukaryota; kingdom Metazoa; phylum Chordata; class Mammalia; order Rodentia; family Cricetidae; genus Ondatra; species Ondatra zibethicus. The sequence goes on from PVIU01007682.1 coordinate 80,607, forward strand.
TCTTCCACCTCATTAAGCCCAGGTCTCACAATTAAACCAAGTTCTAGGTGATGTGGTTGGTCTGGCTAGCCAGCTTGTTCCAGGGGTCCCATCTCTATCTTCCAAGGCTTGGGTTACAGATGGGCCAACAGAGCCATCCGGCATTTGTGGGGGATTTTGGAGATGCAGTCTGTAGTCTTTGTGCATGCATAGCTCATGCTTTACCCACTGAATCAACCCTCCAGCTACAGGCTGTTCTGAAAGCATTTCCCGTCCCACAAAAGAATGAGTTCTAGAACCCACGTGATAAACTAGCTTTGGTTTCCATGAGAGACTAATTCATGCACTCTCTAGTCATCTAGAGCTGCCGAATTTGCTTTTGATCCTTTGGATGAGTAAAAACAAAAATAAGATAAGGCGTGAATTTCCAGAATGAATCTAGTATTTCTTATTTGATCCATACAAAAATGCAGGAGGTGGGATTTAGATCCCTCCTCTCTCTCTCTCTCTCTCTCTCTCTCTCTCTCTCTCTCTCTCTCTAGTCTGCAGCCCTGACTGATCTGGATCTCACCATGCAGACCAGGCTGGCTTTGAACTCACAGTGATCCTCCTGCCTCTGCCTCCTGAAATGAACCTGAAAACCACTTCATAACTTCCAACCCCAATTAGCCTTTGGGAGTGCCCTGTCTAGGAAGCGTCATGCTTTGGGAGGGTCTCTGAGATGTGGGAAGAAAAGGAAGAACCGCTAGCCAATAACACTGTTTCTTCAAAGCTGCAGTACATTCTAGGCTGCATTAAAAAGGAAGAGGTCTTCCTTGAGGAAATCAGGCTTCTAGCTGAGGGCATGGGATCTGCAGTACGATGGCAACATTGTATAATGTTCAAAAGAACTGCCTTCAATTTCTCCAGGCGTCAAAGTGTATCCTGAGCCAGATAATTGGGACACAGGTAATAAAAGCAGGAATTCCGGATCTGTTGGTAACTTAGGTTTTAGTTTCTGGTTTGGGAACTACAAATCAGAAATGCCTAAAATTCTGAGGCAGGTTCATTAGAGCAAGAGGATACCAGCCACATTAAACTGAAGCCAGACTGTTACCTTTAGCCAAAGCAAGTTAGGTTGGCCATGATCTTCTCTAATCACTAGCCCAACCTAGCATGTAAAGAAACCTCTTTCCTGCCTTGTTTTAGTGCATTTACACGGTAAAGGTAAGGACTCCTATGCTTACCCGTACAATCAGCATTTCCTTTGGGTTTGAGAACACCTGAAGGACTCTAAACACAAAAGTAAAGTACTGTTAAGTTCACCTTGATGGAGCTGAGGACTAGCTAAGTTGGTGGAGTACTTGCTGAGCATGCCCAGAAGCCTTGGATTGGATCCCTAGTGTGATCTAAACTGACCGAGGCAGTGCATGCCTGTGATCCCAACAGGCTGGAGGTGGAGGCAGGAAGACCAGAAGCTCAGGGTCATCCTGAGCTACAGAGTTTGGACTGCTGGAGATCTTGTCTCAACAAACAATAACCACAGAATCTGTCCTGAACTAACTGAAGAAGCTATTGAGACACTACTCTTTTTTTTAAAATTTATTTATTTCATATGCATTGGTGTTTTGTCTTCATATATGTCTGTGTGAGGGTGTTAGATCCCGTGGAACTGGAGTCACAGACAGTTGTGAGCTGCCATGTGGGTGCTGGGAATCGAACCCTGGTCCTCTAGAAGAGCAGTCAGAGCTCTTAACCCCGAGATACTACTTGTGAAGTATGATCAGCAACTATCATGGTGACGACTGCTTTCACAGAAGCAGTGATATGTTATCTGAAGGAGCAGCAAGGCGAAGCTTACCACAAAGTAACACAGTGACAAAGTCACTGTGAGTCCATCAGATGCCTTGCTTTAGGAATGTATTTGAAGCAATTTAAAATAATTGATTTCTCCCATGGTGCAGAGCTATGGTGTTACTGATAACTGTCAACTTGACAGAAGGTAGAGTCACCAGGGAGAACAGGCCGGACATGCCTGGGAGACACTGTCTTGATTACCTTGACTGGTGTTCACGACTTGGTTATGGGTGGCTCCTTTACCTAGGCAAGAAACGCTAGACCATTTAAGGGTGGACAAAGCTCGCAGAACCTGAGCACGCGCGCGCGCGCGCACGCACGCACGCACGCACCCCTCTCTGCTCCTGGTCATGGATGCCGTATGACCGACTCCCTCGCGTTTCTACTGCTGTGAACTCCCTGCTCTGATGGAGCATAACCCAGAACCGGGAGCAGCAGACCCTTTGCCCACAGACTGCTTTTGTCAGAGCTTATTACAGCAGCGGGAAGCTAAGACGGCTTCCCTCGTCTGACAGGACACGAGACACACAGAGAAAGCTTCGGCAGCAGGGCAAGCTTGGTCTTCCTCTAAAACGCACCCCACATAGGCCAGACCCACTTCCTGCGCTCCCAGGAGAATTTCCCCCACATTTCTGAGGATCTGGAGGTGCCATCTCCCTTTGAATTCTGCTTCCTCGGGAGTCTTCCTCTCTCTGTTGCTTTTCTCCCCACTTCCATGACAGACCCTACTCCGTTTCCCAACACTCCCACTGATAGAAATGTATTCTGGGAAGTGTGAGGTAGCAGAGAGAGTGCGTACACCACAGAACAGGGATTATTTCAACTACAATTTCGACTTCTTTATCCAGCCACCTCATCCACCACTAGGTTTTCCCGTGGGCGTCGCCTGTCTCTCAGAGAAGGCGTCTTCCCTCACCTTCAGGTGTCCTTGCTCCTCTCTGGCTGCAGTTGAGTATGATGTTCATTAACCTTGCACTGTTGGAAAAGTAACAGGACTGGAGAGACGGCTCAGTGGTTAAGAGCACCGGCTGCTCTTGCAGAGGCCCAGGTTCAGTTTCTGCATCCACACAGAAGCTCAAAATGGTCTGTAACTCCAGTTCTGGGGGATCTGGTGCGGTCTCTGGCTTATGATGGTGCTGCACACACATGAACACTCATACACATAATCAATATTTTTATAATAAACATTTTTTAAAAAGGTAATTAAAATATCATGAATCTAGGATTATATTTTCATTTAAAGTGCTAGAAAGGCCACTGTAATTATTTAACTCTGTGTGTGTGTGTGTGTTGTACATACATACACGTTTATGTGTGTAGCATGTCTGTGTGTGTGTGCATGCTTATGTGAAGGCTGGAGGTGGACATCAGGTATGTTCCTAATCACTCTCCACCACTGTATGTAGAGAGGGTCTCTCACTGAACCTGGAGCTCTGATCCTGTTGGACTAATTGGCCTACAAACTCTAGGGGGGCACTTGCTTCCCCCTCTCCCAGCCCCGAGTTTACAGGTGCACAGCCCTGTGCCTGGCTTTTTCCATGGATGCTGGATCTGAGCTCAGCTCCTCACACTTGCGGCAAAAGCACTTGATGCACTGAGCCCATTCTCCAGCCCTAATTGCTTCAATTTTTAACTGATATACAAAAATCATAAAAGCTTACTGTCTAATGTTTATACATACATTTCCCCTACATACTGCTTTAAGCTGGTCAAACATTATGTCTTCAAAGGGTCTTTGGGGTGAAAATTCTCCAGATTCCTTCCGTCACTTTTGAGGCAGAGTCTGCGATGTTATCTGCAAGTCGCCAACTGTGCAACTGCACCCCAAAGCTTCGGCTCCAGTCTGACCTCAACTTGGTACCCACTGAGCAGCCTCTCCCACCCCAACCTCCCCCAGTCTCCCGAGCTCCTGGTAACCTCCTTACAGGCTCAACATTGTGAGTCCACATCAACTGGGATTATGCAGCCTTGGGTGCCTGACTTATTTTATGTAACATTATCTAGCTCCCCTTACAGTGTCTGTGTGGCAAAGGGAGAATTTCGTTCCTTTTAGGCTCAGTAATAGTCCCTCATGGGTAGTACCACCTTTACAGTGTGCATTCATTAGTAAATGATTGTGTCCTTATTCTGGCTGTTGGGAGACCTGTCACAGAGAATGCCAGAGTGAAGATACCACTTTGCCATACTGACATCTTGTCCTTCAACCCTGGGTATATCTGCTGGATCATACAGCCATCCCACTTTAATATTTTCAAGAGCACCCATAACCACCTTGCACGGTGTCTGTCTTGACACACAATCCCTTTCTCCCATCTTCTTGCCAGCACTGTTGCCTGTAGCATTTACACCATATCTCTTTGCTGGACTCTGGTTCTACCTTGGAATGATAATTTCCCTTCTCTCCTGACCAGTGATGTTAGATGACTTCTTCCTGTGTCTACGGCCATTCGTATGTCTTCTCTTGAGAATTTGTCCTTTTTGGAGACTTTGGACATTTTCCTTTTGCCCACCGTCTACTTAAAGTCTTGTTCTGACCTCATAGTGGGGTGTGTGTATCTACACTTCCTGCATGTCCAGGCCCACTATGCAGGTAACTGACGAAGACAACAAATTAAACTTAGGGCTCTACCTCAGTCGTTACTCAGACATAACTAAGATGGGTAGCTTACTGACAGTTTTGCCTGGATAATATGGAAGGAGAAAGAATTAGAGTTACACTCTTTGGGCTTAATTAGGTCTTGCTCACTTAAGTTGGCTTTCTAGCATGTTCACTCCCTAGAGCTGCTTCTTCCTATCAGAAACGACCCTTTGTCAGTTGCTTTGAGAGCAAGTTATTTACTTAAGATAACCAAGACCACAGTTCCTCTATCTTTGAATTCGCTTAATTGCGCAGAAAGCTAACTTTGGGGTGGGGACCTAAAGACTGTCTCTATGTAAAAGTATGTGTAAGAGTCTCACCCTATATAAACTGTAGAAGATCTGGCCAAGGCCTCTTAAGTACTAGCTAGGGTCAGCTACGAACTAAGAGAGAGTTCTGTTTCTCTGAGTGTGCAGGTGAATTCCTTACTGGGTTGGGTCTTTTCCCCACACTGGAGTCCTTCGCCACCAAGCATGTGCAAACAGTGACGCTCTGCACTGTGTCCCCGGGCTGTGCAAATGGTGTAAGTGCTTGGAGCTGCGTAGCTACAATTTGAGCAAAGATTTTCTCATAAAGATGTGGGAATAACTTGGAAATTTTAGATATATCTTCCTTGGATTCTATAAATCAAGGATCCCCCCCCCTTCTCTTGTTTTCCCAGATCAATCCCCTCATGTCTTCTATTTTCACAGCTGGAGATGGTTGCAATTTTTCTGGTAGCCTGACGATGCTCTCAGTGTTTCCTTCTCTGTGGTATTCCAAGATTCTTCTCCAACTGTACAAAACATAGAACCTTTCTCCTTCCTTTCTGGTATCCAACACTTGAAATAAGAGTCAAGGTGTGCACTGGCCAAGCAAACAACTCCTTTTCCCCTTGTGTAGCCAGCCCCGGGTTAGGTACGCCTGATTCTTCTTTCCTCGGAAGATGCCTCAGCTGCTTTGGTGAGCAACTTGTCCTGAGGGAAACACTGAGGGGGATACTGAGTGCCCCGGGGTGTGTGGCAGAGCCTGAGTCAACACTCCATTTTCTGCGCTAGCTTCTCTCTAGAGAAACCATTAAATCAGCCAGTGTGGCTGCATCAGCTGAAGGTGGCGGCTGTGGGATTATCACAGGCTTTGCGTATGGAGTCAGAACCTTAGCTGTCCACCCCAGTGCACCCGCTTCCTTCCCTGGTGAGGATTTGGAACCTTTAGCTGGAACTGGAGACTTTGGAGTAACCGCCGCAGCAGAGGTGTCCCTGGCTCTTCTTGACCTCTGAGCACTGTCGTGCAAGGAACTTTACCTTTGTAACTCAGTAAGCATGAGCACATGGATACTGTGTACCACGCGAGTCTGTGCCCACTAATCTTCCCCATCATGCCGCCTATTGTGAACTTTCAGCAAGCTCTAAGCAGGCGGTCCGTCTTGGGAGCAGGTGAGCCAGAAGCAGGGGCCTGTGTGCTTGTCTGGGGCTACCGTGGGCCTTCTGTGGTTCCTGATAAGCTGGAAGTGGCGATAAACATTAGGAGAGCTGTCGGTTATTAATCAAGTATTACAAAAGTTATTGTTTTCTTCCTGGGTTATCACCAGCGATAGCAGCCTGACTTCCCATAGTCTTTGGACAGCCCAGCTTCCTGGTTGTTGGAGACAAAGAGATGGTTCCTTGGGCGTGTTGCTGCAGGTTCTAGGTCAAACTTCTAGCTTGTTATTTTTCTCTTCTGTCTACTCAGTCTCTCGGTTGTATCCCTGAAAGGTATGTGCTCCGTTGACAGAATCACAGTCTTTGTGTAAAATGGCCCAGTGGTGCACATGTTTTCGTGTGCCTGAGTTGGAATCAAAGATATAGATGAGCTGAGCTATACATCTATACTATAGATGTATAGTAAACATCTATAATCCCAAGTTTTCAGGAGGCAGAGGCAGAAGGACTGTGTGGGCCACAGAATGACTTCAGGTCTAGCCTGAGCAACTTAGAGGGGCCCTAGCTCAAAGTTAACAATGGAAAGAAGCCAGGATATAGTTTAGTGGTTGGGCTCTAGGTCCAGATTCTAGATCTGGGCTAAGGTGTGTGTGTGTGTGTGTGTGTGTGTGTGTGTGTGTGTAGAATGCTTAGGTTATAGAAACATAACTGTTTCCCTGCAATGCCAGAGTTGGGGTTATATACTTGCCATAAGCAAAACACTATTGAATTCCTTCAGGGAAACTGAAAATTCCCATCCAGTTTACTTCATGTCTAGAAACTGTCCAAACCAGAAGACATAATGGTCCCCAAGAAATTGGAATATCGGTGAGAATCTTACACTGGGAGAAGGAAAAGGAAAGACAGGAGTGTTGGTCCAGCCGGAGGAAGGCTTGCCTCCCAGAAAGGAATTCCACACGGTGCTGACAACTTGTCAAACCATTCTGCAGGAAAGACTGAAGCTGAGTTAGTGATGAGTGAGTGATGGGCAGGACCCACCCTGACTAGGACTACCTAGTCATGCATACCTCTGGATGGCAGTGGACTGGACAACTCCAAGAGCCAGGAGTTTACGGGGGTTAGGATTCTGTGCAAAGCCAGGAGAAGGTATCAGAGCCCCTGGAACTAGAGTCACAGTTGGTTGTGAGCCAATCAGTATGGTTACTAGGAACCACGTGGATCTTCTGCAGGAGGAGTGACACTCTTAACCATCGAAGCTCCAGTCAGTGCTTGTCCTTCTAACCCCAGATGGCTGTATGAACCAACCAGCGTGAAATACATTTCTGTGAAACCCTTTGAATACTGAGTACAGTTAGCATCGATGTGACAATCTGGTGCCATTTTGTTCGGATCCTAGTGCGAGTTTACCTTCATTCCTACCTGGTCACTGGGCGGGGCCCTGCCATTCCAGAACCGTGGCATCACAGGGGTGAGGAAATGACTTCGATTGAGGCATGTCTAATAGAGTAGGCAACAGGAGAGGTGTGGATTTCTCTTCAGAATAGCTTACCTCCTGCCAGGGCTGTTACAAGTAATTTAACATTTTCATATTTTGTATGCTTATATATGCCATATTGTATATATCATATATACATATATGTGTATATTATATATAATATTTATATATGTATGTATATGGAGAGAAAGACTATATTATAAATCAGTATACATATAAATGACATTTGCCATTTTCCCTCAGGATCCATGGACTCTTCCCTGTGGGAGACAGGCAGGCATCTTAGCCCCATCCTTCAAGTATCACTTGAGTTGGGATAATAGAAATAAAAAAAAAAAGCAAACTTGTTTTTTAATCATAAGTAAACACGGGCTCTTGCCCTAGGTATAAAACGAGGTTCCTATTAAATGGTGTCCGCATATAAACACAGAAACAAAGACTTAGGCAATCGGTGGCAGGGGTACAAAAGTGGCCTTGATATTAAATAAGAAAAAGACCCCTTCCCATCCAGGAACCATGCAGAAAAGGTACACTTTACAGTTCTGCTCACTGCACTGCAAAGTGTGACCACAGCGCTTATCTTAATTATCATTATAAAAGAAAGTTAAATAGACACTCCAATGAGGTACTCAAGAGGGAGAGAAAGGGCCATTTTAGCTTTTGTTACATTGCCTCCTGAGCTCTGGAAGTTCCCCCACGCAGCTCTGACAGGCTCCCTGCGCACTGATCTACTTTGTTGTACAAGACAAGTACTTTTCTTCTCTTGTTCTAAAGCCACTACCTGCAGCTTAATACAAATGGGAAGAAATGCCCCCCGGATCTTTAAGCGCCTTCTCTTAAAGACGTACACCTGATGCCCTCCTTGATTTCCTCAATAGAACTCAGCCAGCCATTGCAGAGGAGAAAGCAAGCTGCCTTGGCTTCCCGATTTTCTGACAAGGAACGGGGTCCCATGAAGGGAATTTTGACAGGGAAATTACTAGCTTTGACGCAGAGCTTAGCTCTTTCTCAAGACCTAACCAAATAGTGTGGTTGTATTTATTCTGATGTTTCCCGAGAGATTGTCAGTTCATTAGCACAGGGAGTGATCAATAGTTTATGTTAAGAAATACAGATTTCCAGTTCACCAGCTGGCTCCCCTTTACATTCAATTAACTAATTTTTGTAGTAGCCTTTTTAAAAAATACAGCTTCCCATGTTGATCAAGAAGAATGCCAGTGACCAAGGTCCTGGAGTCTCAGTCAGGACATGAAGAGACTAACGCTCTGTTTTTGCTATGGGATAGACACAGTAAATTTGCATCTAATAGTTGCCTCTAACCAATTCTGATAACCTACATACTTGTGACAGAAACACTAAGATATTTTGAGTACAATATCTGGCAATTTTCCAGTGACATTCCACAAATCGATAGTCTTTTTTGGTAGACTGGTTAGTAAACCTAAATCAATAACCTTTTAATCAAGGTTTGTTATAAGATTTCACACCTACCAATGGCTTCATTAGTCATCCTTGGATGATTAAAAGCCGAGATACAGATGTATGGGACAGGGGACTTAATATCCTCATGTGTGCGTGTGCTTATCTTAATTAACACAACATATAGATGCGCACACACAAACACACAGCACCAGACATACATGCACACCCATACACACAAACACACAAACACAGGTACATACACATAGACAGAGGGCACCAGAGATACATGCACATACACACACACATAGACACACACACATAGACAGAAGGCACCAGAGGTACATACACACACACACACATACACACAGGTACACACACACATAGACAGAGGGCACCAGAGATACATGCACACACACACAAACACAGGTGCACACACATAGACAGAGGGCACCAAAGATACATGCACACAAACACACACACACAGGTACACACACACACATAGACAGAGGGCACCAGAGATACATGCACACACACACAAACACACACAGGTACACACACATAGACA
>PVIU01007683.1:0-89833 GCA_004026605.1 Ondatra zibethicus
GGAGATCCTCAGCTCTCTGTCCTGATGATGGAGATGCTCAGCTCTCTGTCCTGATGATGAAGATGCTCAGCTCTCTGTCCTGATGATGGAGATCCTCAGCTCTCTGTCCTGGTGATAGAGATGCTCAGCTCTCTGTCCTGATGATGGAGATGCTCAGCTCTCTGTCCTGATGATGGAGATCCTCAGCTCTCTGTCCTGATGATGGAGGTGCTCAGCTCTCTGTCCTGATGATGGAGATGCTCAGCTCTCTGTCCTGATGATGGAGATGCTCAGCTCTCTGTCCTGATGATGGAAATGCTCAGATTTTTAAATCCATAGCAGAATCTACGCAACCATGACTCACATTTGTCTGTTTAAATGGCTGGTTCTGTGAACCTTTAAAAACTCAGTGATGTTTCTCATTTTCTACATTTTTCCTTGTTCTGGGATGTTTCAAACAGGCATACCCCAATCTGTTTCTAGGGCTTTGTGAAGGGGGTCACCTGTAGTGGTTCTTCTGCAATTTCTCGGAGGAGTACATTATAACAACTTGGTTTTACCTTTTATTGACTTCAAGCAAATAGAACTTAAAAGGCAAAATACAATAAGATTAATCAGAAATGTGAAATCCTATGAAGGCTTGAGGAGAATAATTTAAATGGAAATGATTTTTATTGTCACTAGAAATAATAATTGAGTGCAGGGCTGACACACAAAGTACAATAAGCCCTTGGTGACTGCAGATTTAACATTCATTGTCTTTAATGTTCTTAAGTGACCCTGAAAGCCCAAAGCATGGAATAATTTGCCATGTTGCTGAAACATGAGTCTGAGTTGCTGGCTCGAGGAGGCAAGTTAACCGGTTGACTCAACACTAATGACTCTGTTCTCTACTCTTTTTTTGTAGAAGGCAACAGATGTGAGGACTTGCCAAGTTCTCCACTCCTTCAGAGGCATTGTCAAGTGAGATACAGTACTGGTGGAGAACATTAGCAAAGGACATAGGATGTAGGCATAACACGCTGAACCACTGGAAGCTCAGCTAGGAACACTCAGCAAATACTACTCTGATCATTATTAAAGGGGACAATGCATGCTAAGTGTTTAGTGTCTGACAAGTGGCAGGGTCTTCCTGCGTCCTCCATCCTTCTGAAACAGTTTCTTCTCACAGACAAATCACCTCTAATTGATAAAGCAAGAAAGTACCGGAGGTCATCTCTGCCTTTTTGTTTTAATTTTTTGGAATTTGAACAATTTTTTTTTTGTAAAATCTGCTTAAGACAAGGGGTTTCTGCATAAAAGTCACACCTGACTTAGCAGTCTCTATTTATGGGGGGTGACAGGGGCATTGATAATACATCCTCTTAATCTACAGCCACACAGTGTGACAGGATTAGGGACCTGGGCCCATATGCAGATGGGTGTGTGGCAAAATTGAGACACTTCAATAAATTTGCTTGTGAAGATTAGGGATGGGTGTTTGATACACCCGCTTGGCTTCCTCGCCATCTGAACACAGCGTCTCCATAATCCCTTTCACAGCAGTCTCATTAATGTGTCTTTCAAATCATATTACATTCGTATACGTAGCATGTCTGCTTAAAAAGTCAAATAAGGCTAGCTTTTCATTACGATGGCCTTTTCTGAACCAGTGAGTCTTTCCACAGACCGCACTGAAATAACTTCTCACCAAGATTTGCCTATTTGCATATTTGGTGGATAGTCCAATGAAAGAGGGTCCCAAATGCAACTATCATTGTTCTAATGCTCAGAAAGCTCATTAATGTCCCATGCATCCCTGAAACAGATCGTCATTAAAGGAACCCAAGATTTCCATTTTGTGTTTGTGCATGGAGGCAGAGGGGCATGCGTTAATAACACCCTCCCTCCCCCATACCGGGGTTTGCAAAGTGCCCCACTCTCACAGGAACAACAAACAATATGAACAGGGCAGCTGTTTGGTTATTGAAATATGAATGTGATAATTCACACCAATAGGAATACTGAGACTCCGCCCCTTCAATCTAAATAACGAGAAAACAGACATCTACAGGAGATTAGAAATTGAGGGTTGGCCTGAGAGGATTGTGGGGGGTCTGCTCTTCCTCCCTCCTCTCTCTGCACTTCTCACTGCCTCAGGTTAGCAAAGTGCTCCAGCAACCATTAGCCAAGCAATGTCCACGTCATCTGCAAATGACAGATCACGGGTCTTAGCCTGAGTGACTGCAGAGGGGGAGGTGCTGAAGGATTCGGAGAACAAGACTTAAAAGGGATGTGAGATAGGGAGCAAAGAGGGCGGCAATTGCCTCGGAGCCCGAAGTAGACTGAGCTTCTGCGCCAAAGGAAAAAATCAGCGGCTTCTCCATCATTTCTTTAAAGGTCAAAATTTTTGTTGGTGGACTGGGAAAGCAGCGGATTGCAGATGCGTTTAACAGCAGGATATTTTCCGCTGCCATGACCAGTTAAGGAAGATTTTCTAAAACACACACCTGCTGGTAAACAGCTTGGCCCTACTCTGGGTCATTCGCCTTCTTTGGTCTCCTTGCTGCCTGGATTCTTACCTTGGTAGAGTCCCAAACCTCACATCCGTCAAAGCTAGGCTTTCAGTAAAGTCCATTACGGTTTCGGAGAGATACCTCTGTGGCTCTCGAGGAGGTTTTATGGTGTGGGACTGCCTCCTCCCAAATGCAGGAAATACACACGCAAGTGCACAGCATGGACCTGCGCCATTTCCTCTGCACACTGCTGTTCTGCAGCCAGCACCAACCCTGAGCGAGAGACTAAAACTAACTCCATTCTGCGTCAGCCTCTGAGAAGTCAGAGAAAGCTGAAGATATCTACTGAGAAGTCTGGTAGAGGTCTACCCTGGGACACTAGACTGTGGGCTGTAAGTCAAACAGTCTGTTCAGCAAATTCATCAGGTGGCCATGGTCAAGGTCATACTAAGGATGGGATAGCTCCATCTCTGTCCACATTTTGGAGAGACTCGAGGAGGCCTTTTTAGACCATGGAAAGCTGATCTCTAGGTTCAGATGTGGGAAGACAAAGTCGTAAGTGTTTCCTCCAAGTCAAAGGCACATCAGAGTCGCCTGCTCTGTGAAGTTATTGTTTGGAATGCCTGGGTCTTCTACCAGCCACACACTGGCAACAGAGATGGTGGACCAGATATGGCCTCTAAGAGCTAAAATATTCATGCAGTCTATATTTGGGTTGAGATCGCAAAGTGTTTAGTGTGACTGTCCTGGACATTTGGCTCCCCGGACATGGTCCATGCTTTCCTAGGACCAGGGCTAAGATATTTTGTTTTGTTTTAAAGTTTATTTATTTGTGCATGTGTGTGTTTGTTCATCCACGCATGTATTAACTGATGAGCCATCTCTATTCATGCATTTCCATTTGGCAAAGAAACAAAAGGCGTAAACATTCACTCTGTAACAAGTTGTAGCGGTGCATACCTGAAAGGCCAGCACCGGAAGTTGTGACAAGATTGTCCAGGAGACCAAGGTCAAGCTCAGCTGCTGGCTGTGTGAGACCCTCTCAGACAAGCAACAAGCAAGCACTCTGTCTTCAGTAGGCTCCTTACTTTTACAAGTTTCCCAAGCAAAAGAGAATTGTGATTAAGAACGGGACACAAGCTAGTCCCTGTGTCCCCTACTTGAGAAGCAGGAATAACGGTGCACCTAGAGAGATGGTCAACAATCTTAGAGGCATTAATGCATCAAAAACGCTTAGAACAGTGCCCAGCACACAGCTGGCGCTCAGCCCCACGTTCAGCTATCATTACATCTTCACAATGACGCTTTCACAACCTTTCCGAGCACCCAGTGAGGAAGAGGAGAGCAGGAAAATTTCTAGAGTATGGAGGAGGCATCAGGGAACTGCTGTGGTCTCGGACTGGCAGCTGCCCTGTCCCTTGCTCACCTACAGAGACAGATCACTGTAGCCTTAGCTTGAGTTTTTGCATCACCTTTTCAGCCGCCATCCTTACCTTCTTTCCATGTGTGTGGGTCTTCCATCTGAACAAAACAAAACCCAAGGGAACACAATCCTGAGAACGAAGAAAGCCGGAGTGCCCCAGCGTGAGAACTGGTGAGGGCCAGGGAATGGAAGGTGGCCGATCGTGCTCAGAGCCCCCGGGTATTTACGTTCTGACCTTAACTGTGATTCTTTAGAATGAGAAGACAAGAGAGGGAAGAACCCCGCTTGGGATCATTGATGAACGCGTGCCACCGGCCTGCTTGCGGCCACCCAGTGAGCCTCAGCATAGCAAGCTGTCCACATCAGGATTGCTTTTGCCTGATGCTCCAAAGACGCACAGCACTCAAACCTGGGTGGTTTGTGCTAAAACGCTGAAGTAACTTGCAAGCAAATGCATAGAATTTAAGCAGCCTGCGGATGCCACAGCATTCATTTCTCAAGGATGCCTCCAAATGACAGCAATCAAAGGACTGGGTCATCTCAACAGTAATTTATTGGACTCCTCGAAAGTCCCGCATTGATTTCATCCCCCTGTGGCTGAACACGAACTGTGCCCAGTCAAGCTGGCGAGGGCTCAGGCAGGCTGTGCGACTGTCACCAACTCCACCTGAGGAGTTTAAATCCTTAATGGGATCAGAGGTCTTATAGGCCATTCCTCCTGTGCAAGAGAGAAACTACCAATCTCTCACCACTGATTCCACAGCTGACACTTCTGTTTTCCAGCTAACAATTATTGTCCGAAAGCAAGTCAATTATAAAAAGAATCCTACAAAGTCCTTAGCAGCTCTGAGGAAACTTGATGGAATCTATCCGTTCCGTAGGGAAAATGGCAGCGTGAACTGTCTGAAGACAGCTGGTTTCACATGTGTCTACATGCCATCATGACGCTAATCATTAGGACGTTAACGTTTGTGCTTCCTTGTGTGTCCACCGTGATGCGTAATGCTAACGGTCTCCTTGGTGGAACCTAGCTTCACGTGGAGGTGGGCCTCCGGGCGCGCCTATTCAGAATTATCTTGGTAATCAATGACTTGAGCTGGCACCATTCCCCGGATGGGATCCTGGTCTCTGTGAGCAGAGAGAGATCAGTGCCAGGATTCACCTGTTCTCCTCTGCCACCTGTGGATGCCATGTGACCAGATGCTTCCATCTCCCACTGCCTCGACTTCCCCACCAGGATGTCTGAGGCAAAATAAACCCCTTCTCTCTTTAGTTACTTACATCAGGACATGGAGTCACAGCAACAGGAAAAGGAACTAAGTTATCCACCCAACCATAACAACATAGGAGAGAAAAGAAATCTTCTGTTTCTAGAAAAGGCCGGCACTCGTCTTGGTCCCTAAGTCCCGCCCTCTGAACACCCCACAGGCACTGATGGCCTTACTGCTCGGTGGCAGTCACTCTGGCGTTTTAGCTGTTTGCTTTTCTCTGCCCCTTCTCTGCTATCTGAGCAAAGGAGCCCCCATCTTAGTCAATCATTCATTCAATTGCCCCAATGATTAGTTTAAGTGTGATACATGGAAGGTGCTTGAGAAGGCAGGCCTAATTGGTGGAAATAGATCTCAGTATTAGTACATCCCAGAGGTAAAAACATAACACATCCAATTCTAAAGTGCTTGCTAAAGAACAGTAAGATGTTGGGGGTGGGGATTGTTGGCTTAGGTTCAGGATCTTAAGGTAGGAAAGAGACATAAGTACAACCCAGATGCTAACAAGTAGGGACTTGGGACAAAGAAGCAGGGTGAGGGCTCTTGGAATGAGTTAGTTCCGCCATGGATAGGTTGATAGAAAACAAAGCAAAGCACCCGCACTCCCTTGCTAGCGCCTATGTATGGACTCCATTTCCTGCCATGCTGGGACACAGTGGTGTTCTGTGCTGTTGAATCCCACAGCCACCAGAATCAGGACAAATAAGCCTCTACTTCCTATGTACTTAGCTTGGGGTGTTTTAAATTAAACACAACAACAAGCCCTGATTCATGGAGTCACTCAGGGGCTTCCTCACCACAAGGAAGTGGAGAGACACATGAATACAAACGAGGGAGCCAAAGGGCAGAACCGGCCACCGCCCATGAACTCGGGTGTCTTCTGAAGTGACGCAGCCAACGTGCTTAACAGTAATGCTTTGCAATTTTAAACATATCCAAAAGTTCTTCATGGTCCAATTAAGTCTTTCTGCTGAAGCCCAACCTTGGTGGGAGAAGATTGCTACCAGAGTCTTCTAAGGGCTCTGCTTGCTTCTCATCTGCCTTTTCTTTCCACACAAAGTAGCTTAAGTCCTTAGTCTGTAAAATGCAAGGAATACATATTCTACCCCAGTCACCAGCCACAGTAGCCTCCCTGAGCTCTCTCCGTGCTCACTGTATCTTTCGTTTTTCTCTTGGGCTGTGAGACTCATCAGTCCACCAAGGCTCTGAGAGATGGCTCAGTGGGTTCGAGGCCTGCCTGCCACCATGCCTGACCACCTGCATTTGATCCCAGGGACCTGTTTGTTGGAAGAGAGAAACAATGTATCTGTATGATCCTCTAGCCTCCACTGCAGCATACCCGCACTAACTCAAGCACACAATAAAAAAAAAAGTTTTCTAAGAAAACTACATAATTGCCTTAGAATTGATCATGATAGAAGAAATAACAAGTCCAAAGTTCTTAAGGTATTTGAAATGAATATTTGTGTATACATGACACATGCCTGAGTTTCTCTAGAAACACACCTAGGTTTGGGATTTCCAGACTTTCTATCCCCAGTTTTATAACTATTTCTAAATTACTCTTACTTTTTTTCTTATTCATTCATTTTCTGCATGCATAAACTGTGGGGGGGTGCATTGTGTGTGCACGTGAATGTGTATGCGTGTGTGTGTGTGTGTGTGTGTGTGCATGTGTGTAGGTACCTGTGGGTGTGCACCCTGAGGCCAGAACTGGGCCTTGGGTGGCCTCCTCTGTCACCCCCCACTTCATTGCCTCAAGGCAGGTCTTTCACTGGCCTGCAGGCTCACCTGTCAGCCTAGCCAGCTAGCTGTCCTCAGGATCTGCTGGGCTCCGTCTCCAATGTTGGCTATGTACACGTGGCCTGTTTGGCTCTTTTTGTGGGTGCCGAGGAGTCAAACTCAGGTCCTCGCATTTGCAGAGCAAGCGCTCTTACACAGTTAGTTGTCTCCCCCTGCCCCCGAGTGACTCTTCAAGGTGTACTTTCCCTGCTTTGCACGCCCACCCACAGTATGTAGTGAGTGTCCGCTGACCCACTTTCCTGTATTGCTTGCAGTGTCCACTGTTTTCATGTTTGCAATGTGAAGCAATGCTTCCTAGGTTTTAATCTGCGTCTCTTACACCTTAAAGAATGCAGGTGTTGCCAGACAGTGGTGGCACACGCCTTTAATCCCGGTACTCGGGAGGCAGAGACGGGTGGATCTTTGTGAGTTCAAGGCCAGCCTTGTCTACAGAAGGAGTTCCATGACAGGCTCCAAAGCCACAGAGAAACTCTGTCTCAAAAGAAAGAAAGAAAGAAAGAAAGAAAGAAAGAAAGAAAGAAAGAAAGAAAGAAAGAAAGAAAGAAAGAAAAAAGAATGCAGGTGTATACATGAGGGACTGAAAATTTTGTCTCTGTCAGCTCCTTCCCCACTCCCATTCTGCTGGGAAACGCCACAGCTGAGGTTTCCGTCCACATGGAACTGAGGTCTGTGAGTCCTAACGTCTCCTTCCCAGGGTGGCACTGTCCTACTTGGAAGCTGACTGATTGTCCTGCCAGCATTTTAGACACACAGACTGACAGATGTTCCAAGACCAGGGACAAGGAAGCAGCATTTGGGGCTCACACGGTGGCTCCTGTCTCAGGTCACTCTGTGCCTCCTGCATATATGGTTGTTTGATAAACTGCACACTATTGCCTCCTGCTCCTCTACCAGTGATGTGCACCCAGTATTGCGAGCCTCACTTGCTCTCCTAGACCAATGGAGAAGCCCATCCCCCAAAACTGTTTTTATTTCTGCAAAAGCCACATAAGTCAAACAGAAACTTTTTAAATAAAGCATTTTCAAGCTCAGCATTGTGACTTACCAGCTTCTGGCAGCTTCTGACAAAACACAATCTCATCTGATCTGCTCTCAATTATCATTTCTGCCATTTAATAATAGCTGGGTGGCCTTAGGCAAGTTTGTTAATTTCTCAGAGATCCAATGGCTCCATGTGTAGAATGCTAAATCGCATTTGTATCAAAGGGTTGGCAGATTCACATAAACCAGCACAGGTAAAGCACATGCCCCCTGCTGGAGACCTTGGTGAAGTGCAGGCAGCCTTTCCCACCTGAAAGGGCACCCACTGGTGGAGGAGGCATCCTTACCTGAACGGAGCAATGTTGTCCCAATCATTGCTCCCAGAGATGTTTCATATTTGGAAAATAATAATTCCTATTTATTTAGTTATATTTTAGGTCATTCATTCATTCATTTATTTTGTGTATGTGTGTATATACATGTAATGCACACTTGTGAGTATGTAAATACACAGGCTCTTGCTTGTGGGGCTCCAAGTTTGGAGCTCTTCTTTATGTGAGGAGTGTGGTTCTTTGAATGAGAATGGCACCCACAGGCTTAGTATTTGAAGGCTTGGTCCCCATTGATGGAACTGTTTAGGGAGGGTTAGGAGGCGTAGCCTTGTTGGAGGAGGTGTGTCACTAAAGGTGCACTCTGAGGTTTCAAAAGACCTCACCATTCCCCGTGTCTCTCCCTGGTTTGTGCTTGTGGATCAAGATGTGAGCTCTCAGCTACCACTTCTTTGCCATCCCTGCCTGCCTGCTACAACCATGCTGCCTGTCATGACAATCATGGACTCTACCCCTCTGCAACTGTGAGCCCCAAATTAAACATGTGTGTGTGAGAGAGTCTGTGTGTGTATGTGTGTGAGTGTGCATGTGTGTGTGTGTGAGAGAGGGTGTTTCATCACAGCAATAGAAAAGTACTAAGACAGGAGATAAAGAGATCATGTCAAATTTTTTGTGATTCTTATTATCAGAGAAGGCTGTCTACACACACACACACACACACAAATACAGACATACAGAGAGCGATATACACACACAGGCACACACATAGGTGTACACATACACATAGGCACACACACAAATACAGACATACAGAGAGAGAGATACACACACAGGCACACACATAGGTATACACACACACAGGCACACATACACACACAGAGCACAGACTTCTAGGATAAATTTGAAGACTAGCAAAAGCACCTTGAGAAAATAGCATCTAAAACTCAGTGATGATGATAAAACGTTTCATCCCCCCATTTACTGAAAAGTGTTTAAAAGCCTAACAGCAAATCCAGGGAATTCTCTCACATAGAAAACAATCCCAGGCCAGAGAAGCTTGAACTCGGGCATTTTACAGCCAACTTCATTCGGATTTCTCATTTCACAATCATTCTGCCCTGCCGTGAAAGGAGCAAGAGCTCCCAGGAATATCAGGACTTTTAGGGCTTCAGACTCAGTCGGCAGGTTTTATCTGATCTGAGCGATGCTTCAACTGTGCTAACACGAACATTCAGCATCAATGGCTGTGGCTTAGATCCAAAGCGCCATGCTTAGCAGTGAATGGCATGTTTAACTTCTGTCTTTTTCATAATCTGAAGACTGATCTGAAGTTATACAATAAAAAAGATCAATGTTTAAACTCTAAAAGACTATTAGGTTCAGAAATCTCCCTGACAGCCTTCATCTGTCCTCAGGTCACTATTTTAATATGTGATTAAAGTACAGTAATGCCACACGTGGGGATAGGAGGCATCTTCAGGATTAGGCAACCCATGCTCAGCCTCCCATCCTTCTCTTCTCAGTTGAGCAGAAACCTGAGTCCCAGCTCATCCCTGCCCATGAGTCTGCTCCTCTGGTTGTTATCACAATTTAATTTCGAAATAAATAAACCTGCCTGACTACGTCGCCATCTATGCTATGCTTTTTCTTTGTCCAAAAAAAAAAAATATCTTCTTGTTGTTGCTGCAGAAAACGCTTGATAGAAGCTGGATGTGGGAATGGCTCAGTCGGTAAAATGCACGCTTGGAAAGCCTCCATCCCCAGAAGCCACGTAAGAAAGGCAGAAGTCTAGTGTGGTGATCTCAGTGACCCCAGCTTGTAATCCCAGAGCTGGGAAAGCTCAGACAGGTGGGTTCCTGTGGCTTCCTAAGAGACCTTGTCTCAAAAAAAAAAGGGTGGACTCTGCCTGAAGAATGCCACGTATGAATGCCACCTGACCTTACATGCTCCCACACACATGCACGCCCACACACCTCCATAGGGTTGTCTCCCTGTGAATCCTCTGGGATGCCGCCTGCTTCTGCAGCCACGCCAGGAGCTCCTGGGCACTAGGGTGGCCATTCTCCTTCACTTCAGACAGACTCCGTTTAACTTTCAGCCATTCCCTAGGAATGGCTGCCTCTACCCAATGCACTTACGCAGTTGTAACTACAACCACAGAACTACTGTGGACTGCAGTCCCCCAGAGACCTGTTCATTACCTGTCATTAAATGTTTTAAAACTTTGCATAATTGATCTGGCCAATAAGTCATCATTGATTTATGGGTTTCTGTGCTGAAGAGCCTGCTCTTTAAAAATTCATAACCCCAGTGTGTGTCTTTACAATCCATTAGTGTTTACGTACCTACCGACTTAGCATTGATTGACCTTGGACCGGGATTCTTGTGGACTTTTTTTATTTTTTTATATATATAGGAAAACAATACTTCAGCATTATCCCTTGACAAATACACTTTGATTTTTCCCCCTCCTTCAAAATGAAAACTTTACTTGAATGATGAATAAATAAAGCATAGTCCATAAACTGTTCTTCACTCCTATTTCAGCATGTGGGCTGTGCTGTGAGAACCTCCTTTCCCGGCCACCAGATTCAAGTGTGTCAATGTTCTAAAAGGCTTTGAAAGTTTTATGATGATTCCAGCGGATGCAGGAGTAATAGCTGAAGAGTGAAGCTATTAGTTTTAATATTTATATTGAGTGCTCTGAAACATTAATGTGACAGGATGTAGGATCAGTGCAGTGGGATATAGCTCCTTCACAACCACCTCCAGATGCAAAAGGGGGAAATCTCTCCGTGTGCTTCTGTTTATTTTCTGAAATTCTGAGGCCAAGGTTCAGGTGCTTTGAGAACTGGGTTTTTTTTTTGTTGGGGGGGTTGAAATTTAAAGTTCTGAGCAACAAATGTGTTCACTCACCTGGAGCTCTACTATCGTGGAAAGCAGGGTAGAGTGGCAGATAAAGTCAGCACGTAGATTTGTTAGGTCTACCTTCCGGCAGCCCTCTGAGCGCCCCACGCTGAAGGTCATCTTTCAGTTCAGCGACACTTGGTCTTGCCCTCGCTCTCAGCTGTGTCTTAGGAAATCTCAAAGAACGGTCATGGTAAACCTGGATGCAGACGGTTTTCCAGGGAGGCCCGCTCACAGCGTTCCCGCGAGAGAGGAAAAGCAAGGCTGTTCTGAGTCCTGGCAGCTCTACAACCTTGTGAACATTTTTCCATGTCTTCAAGATCTAGTCGTTGATCTTAAAAGCTAAGACCAACACTTACGCCAGCGCACATGGCTCTCCCATGCACCACCATGCAGCAAATGATCCCTGTCGCCACCACAACCAAATGAGCAAGCATATTGAGAATGTACTTGAACCCACAATGGGGTTTCCAAAGTTATAACATACAGGTCTTATTCGCAAGGTATTAAAAGTCTATTGGGAAATAAGAACTTTTGTCCACTTAAATCATTAAAGAGCCAAGATGTTTTGGAGTTGCAGCAGACCTAGGAGACCAGGGTTGAAAGGTTAGAGAGAGCGCTGTGGTTAAAGGTGCCTCCTCCTCCATAGGACCTGGTTTTGTTTCTCAGCACCCATGCTGGGCAGCTCACAAGCACTTGAAACTCTAGCCCTCCTTTGGCATCTGCAGGTACCCACGTGCATGTGACACAAATACACACACAGGGACAGACACACACACACACACACACACCTGAGTCAGCATCTCAGATCTAGAGACAACAGTTGTCACTGAAACCCCCAAAGCTTGGTTTCCTCCTGTGTGAGATGGGGCACTTACGTCTACCTCACACAGTCACTGTGATGAATATAGATAGACCACGCTAACCATATCCAAGGACAACAGCCAACTCCTAAAGGTGTGGACCCTTCAGACGTGAAGAGTCAGATGAACCTGAGGTCACAGGAACTGCCACCTATGGCGATTAACACACACGTGCATTGTGGGGTGTGTGAGAAAGGGAGTAAGACCGAACACAGGTTAGTGGGTGTGTCTTTGCTGTATGACACGTAATCAAGGCGATCAGATGGGAGATGGACATGTATGGCAATTTCAATATTAACAAGCCAGGAAGAGTAATTAAATATGAAAGGAGGTCCAGCGCGAGCAAAAAGGAAAGACTGCCAAGCCATGTCATCGTGGCAGATAGTGCAGCCAAGGTTGGGAATGTTTAAAATATCCATCTGCAAACCAACAGACAGAAGTCTGACCCTCTGCGCTGCCCCTCCACCCTTCGGTTCTGGGTTCTAAACCTGTAGCCCCGCCCCCGCTCCCCGTGTATTTTCTCCTTCTAGTTTGAAGACTCTCCTCAAGTATGTGGGCAGCGTCAACTGATTGTATTTAAGGTGAGACAGTAAAGACATGTAGACTCCTTCTTTGCAGGACCCTTGATCTGATAATGGGGACCTCCTTCCCAAATGCCTGTCTTTGCCCTAGGTAAGTGGTGATGTCTGGTTTTTTGTTCAAGGACCCACAAACGTCAGTGATCTTTTCTCTGAGATCCTCCTATTCCTAGAGAACAGAGGCCTAGAGATTCCTATCTAAGCACCATTCAGAACTGGACACATCTGTTCTGTGAGCATAGAGGGAAGGATGTGGAGGTTCCTAGGACTCACGATGTACGGTCACCTGATGTCCTGCTTGTGTTTGCACCTTGGCCTTCGCCTCCCCCAAACCAGAGCCTTGTTGGTGCTGTTTCCCCAGAAGAGACATCTCTGCTGTGCTGGTGAACTGGGTAGGGTGGAGAGTGAGTGTTAGACCGAAGAGCACCCTTCCAGCTGGTGCAGGCTTGGCAGAGAGCCTGGGGTTCAAACACCAGATACCAAACTCACTTGTTCTCATTCCTGCTCCATCTGGTTCCTCTCTAGGGTGTCCCTCACCCCAACACTTCAATACTTATTTTTGTTTGGGTTTTTGACAAGTGAACTCAAGTTCTTCTTTACTTATATTGTTGACTGTAAGTACGTGTATTTTAACTTGCTCTGCCTGCTGAATTATTTGGCATGCTCCATCTTCTTTCTTTCTTCTAGAAGAGTCTTTATCCCTTCTTGTCTACTACCTCCTTCTCTGCTTCTTGGTCTCTGTGGCTTCATGTCATTTTGGGATTTGTCTCTTGAGTATTTTAATGGACGTTCAAGTGGGGTCAGAAAGAAATGGGTGCATGGTCTGTCTTTCAGGTTCAAATGGAAACTCCCAAGGCGTGGGGCGGGGTGGTGGTTGCCCTTCCAAATGCTGTGCAGACCTGGGGAGACATCCATAAATGTGGGGTGTTCCATATGAGCCAGGAGTGGAAAGGTGAGCCGCCCATCACATCCGCTCCCCTTTCCCTAAACACAGACTCAAGAGAGCCATGGTGTGAGAGGGAACCGGACTGAGCGGCATGGGATCCTTCAATGCCTGCCCTCAGGATTTCTTAACAGTCCATAAGTTACCAACAAGCAATGAGGGAGTTAGTTGGCTTTCCTGCTACACACACGCACACACACACACACACACACACACACACACACAGAAACAAACACACACATACACACATGCACACACGCATGCACACACACGCTCACACACACAGAAACACACACATGCACGCACACTCACGCACGCACGCACACTCACACACACACGCACACACACAGAAACATGCACACACACAGAAACACACACACACACATACACACACACACACACACACACACGCTCATAACCATGAGGAAGCAAAGGCCAGCGAGGCAGCCTCCTTAAGGCCAGAAGCTCATGGGCAGGCTGGTAGGAGAAAGACTGTCACACCAGGTTCGTTGACTTTCTGCTTTACTTTTCAAGGTCTCTGAAGGCTGTTGTTCCAGCCCCACCTCTTCCTTGTTAGTAGATAGGAGAGTAGATCTGTCAGCGGACACTCAAGGCACCAGGTAAGTGCTGTCCCTACAATCCTAAGTATGTTCCAGTTTCAACACTCTTCTTCGCCTTCTCTCCCTTAGCAGAGACCTTGAAGAGACACCGTGACAAATGGAATCCAGACTCCCTGTGATGTATCACTAATGCCCCAAAATCCAAAGCAAGAAATCCACAACACAGCGCCGCCTCATGCACCCCTCACCTCTCCCCACTTTCCTACCTCTTCTTGTGCTCCTCCATTTAAAGGATTCACTTTGAGCAGCCCCCCAAATGCCCACACAGTAGCAAATAAATATGCTTCTTCTTTGTCTCTGGCTATGGGTCCTTCCCTATAAAGGTTGCATAGCAAACATTTTCTATTCCAAATGTCAAAGCAACTATGGACTTCCCTGAGGGGACATTTTTCCAAAAGTCCGTGAAATCAGGTTGGCAGGCCATGAGAGACATAACACAGCAGCTACACATATCCCTTAAAAAATCATGGGAAACGGCACCCTCAGAGTCCCCATTAGCAAATGCAAACAGCCTGAGCCAGGGTCTGGGCTCATCAGGCTTCTTGGGCAGCAGACACAGCAATTCCCTCAAAGTCAAGACCGTGTCCCTCAGTCATCTGGTTAGTGTACTCAAAGATTTTCAGCGCTATCTCTCTCCTTCCAAAGAAATAATTGGGTTTAAAACTCTTCTGTGGGAAAAACTCGCATACCCTTTGCAGTGTTACTTTCTGGAGACACCGAGCTCTCCGTGCAAATGTAATCATGACAGCAGCTTTTCTACAAATGCCCCCACTCTGTAGAGTTCCAAAGTGCTGAACACACCGTGGGGCACACAGTACACTGGTTCAGATTGGGCGTGAGCTCTGGCAGCCTTCCAGCGATCCCTGCCCTCATTCTCCATAAGGGAAAGGGAGAAAGAAGACCAGCTGTAGGAAGACAGGGAAATCGGGAGTTCCGGGATTGCCTGAAGCCAGCCTAGGCTGTATAAGACTGTCTCAAAAAAAAGAAGAGACAACAATAACAAGAAAAAAAAGAAAAGGGAGGGAGGAAGGGAGGAAGAGAGGGACAGAGGGAGGGAGAGAAGGAGAAAGGGAGGGAGGGAGGAAGGGAGGGGAGGGAGAGAAGAAAGTGAGTTGCATTTTCATCACTGTCTTCTCTTTTGGCCAGAGCCAAGGGTTTGGGTCTTGCTCATCAGCTCCATTCTCTAGTGTTCTGGGGAAAAGAAGAGTGGCCACATTAAAAGATACTACAGGGAGGGCCCCTGCCGCCGAGCTGTGTGGTTGGGGTAGAAGACCCCTGAGATGCCCCTTCCCACAGCCACGTGGCGCAGGCTGGGTGTGAAAGACACCGAAGAGGCTCCCACCTGCAGCCACGTGACTCTGGGAGTCTGGGCGCCGCTACGATGAGCGAGTGCACAAGCGTACGGTGTGGAGAAGGTAGCGAAAGGAAAGCGCATCCGCTGTGATCTGTGGAGAGAGGTGGCACTAGGGACGTGAGGGTGACAAGGGACAGCCTCGCCTGTGCAGCCACCTAAGGCCATGGAGACAGCCAGAGGTGCTGACGCCAAGGTCCATGTCTGAGACCCTACAACAGCAGTGGTCTGAGTCAATGTCTGTGACCCATGTCAACATCAAAGACCGTTGGCTATCCCCTGCTCTGGGTTGTCGCCTGGGGACATGTTGATGTCCAAGGGCAGTGTAGAACTGGCCCTCCCCCTCACTGGCTGTGGCACTCTGAAGAACTGGCCCCACACCTCACACGGGGAGCGCAGAAGAGTGGGTCCTGTAGAATGCGCGTGGGTGAGCTGCCCAGAGGGCATGTCTGGAGAGCTGGTCCTGCCCCTCACCTGAGCGAAGTGGAGAGCAGCCCCTGGTGGTGCAGGCCTGGAGAGTGGCCAGAATGACCAACTCAGCTACCACCCAGGCCCAGATCCAGGGCTTTGAGTTAACCCACCCCAACATCTTCTCCATCTAAAAACTGCTGGAGCATTTGAAGGTGCTGGCCCTGAGGAGCCAAAGCTGTAGGATACCCATGACCTAGGACAACACCAGGATATCTGGGAGGGGTCCCGGTGAGGGTCCAGTACTGACAGTGTAGCAGAAGACAGGAGCCTGCGACAAGACATTGCAAGCAAAGCTGGGCAAAAAGGTAACCTGGGGGACATATTGCAATACACCTCAGCTTCCACAGTGAGATTTTTTTCTCTTTCATTTGCAATTTTTATGGTTTAATTTTTAATTTTTTATTACATTTACTTTTTTCTTTCTTTTGGGGGATTGCAAGAGCTTGGGGTGGATGTGGAGGGATGGGGAGATGAGTAGGATTTGGGGTACATGATATGAAATTTACAAGGAATCAATAAAGTTTTTTTAAAAAAGAATTTATGGAGATTATCAGTTAGAATATAAGCTGCGTGCCTCACAGGTCTGTGTGAAACGAAGAAATCATGGTGTTTGGGCATCTCAATACAGGGAGAAGGGCTCAGAGAGAGATGACATAGATCACACTCATGGCAACTCTGTACTCTGCTGAAGGTGAGAAGCCCTGCAGGTCTCCTTGAGCCAGTGAGTGACCTCACACTCTGTCTTTGCTCTTGAGCTTCCTCCAGAACTTGAGTGTTCTTGAGAGCCTCATTCTCAACTGGGACACTGCTCTGCTGTGGAACCGCTACGGGAGCGTTTGACATCTGTCACGAGAAGAGCTCCAGACACTTTGGAGCCATCTACCTGTCTTAACCACGACACCAGTGATATTTTTGTCCCTTTCAGCTACCTTGTCAGAACCAGCCTTTGGGAAATGCTCAACCTTGGAAACCCTGCATTCCGAAAACTCCCCTAGCTGAACTTGGTCAGGAAATAGGAAGTGATGTTTTCACCAATAAGAGTGAGGATGCTTCCATTGATGTACTGGGGTATATAACCATTCATGGTCTTCTAACCAAGCTTGTCAGAGAAGATAGGACTAGGAATGTGCTTGATTATAGATTCTCCAACACATTTCCTCCTCTGCAGCCATGTCCCCACGTCCTAGAGATCTCTCCGCCCACCTCTTCCTTCTCTGGACTATAAGTAGCCCCTTCCCCTTCTCAACCAGGTCTAGGGAACCATCTCTTGTGGGTTTCCCTGCCCCTTGCCCACATCCTGGTAAAATGTCTTTGTGGGGGGGGAGTTTCTTTTAATTACCCAGTCAAGGTACACCATCTGTCTCCTGCTGGGACACAGATTAGCACAGTTCATAAAATGAAATTTACCAAAGCAAAAGGCCTAGCCTATGCAGAGAGTGAAATAAAATAAGGATGTTATTTATTTAACAGTCATAAAAATAAACATAGCCGGAGGACAAAATCCTGTTACACTCACCACATGTAAGAAAGCATTAAGTGGTAACAAAAAAATGTATCAATAATATGGGTTTTCTATACTTAGTAAGTCTATGGTTTCAAGTGTTGCAAGAGATATAAAAACTTGTAAAACTTAATCTTTCTTTTGAATTTCTAATAAAAGAAACCTCAAAACATTGCATTCGGCAAAAGAGCATGGAAGGATATAGTTGCAACCCTAATAGACTTCAATGAAATGGATATAGGAAGAAGAGTAAAGTTATATGGAAACCAACGATGAAATCAAAGAAGTTAAATCTGTATGGGAAGCACCAGTGAGGAGGATGAAGCCTCTGGCTGTGGAGAGCTTTCCCTCACAGCACAGAGAAAATATCCAGAGGACCATGGGAAATCAGCTCAGATCTGAGTGACACTCCTAACAGGCCACATACAATATAAATATTCAAAAAAGGCTTGCTAATACAACAGAGTAATTATTTAGAAGACATGATAAAAAAGAACTTGGTTATGTCAGGTTTTCAGTGTGTGTTGTAGGGGCTTGTGCTATGGGGTGGCCTTTCTGTACGCTGTGACTATCTTTGCTCTCATTGGTTGATAAATAAAGCTGACTTGGCCTATGGCAAGGCAGGATAGAGCCAGCTGGGAAATCCAAGCAGAGACACAGGAGAAGAACAGAGTCTGGGAGGTGTCACCCAGCCAGGGAAGCAAAACATGTGAAAGATAAGGTAATAAGCCACAAACCACGTGACAAAGTATAGATTAAAAAATGGGTTAATTTAAATGTAAAGGCCAACTAATAAACCTGAGCCATCAGCCAAGCATTTATAAGCAATATCAAGCCCCTGAATGGTTAGTGGGAACTGGTGGGCAGGAGAGAAACCTCTATTTACATTTCGCACTCCAAGGTACATGTATGTCCACATAAAGGCTGAGGAAGCTTAAAAAGGGCTTGTAGACACACAAAAACGAGACAAGAACAGCTTCATAGTCCATGCCTCTCATTGCAGGCTGCAGTGCAGAACCATGTCCCCTGACCACAGGGGCCTTCAGCTGAACGTGGCGGATTCCTGCAATCTCTCACAGGCTGCAGGACAAAGAGGTTTCTCCCAGGTGTTGCCTGTGGTTATGACCCTCTGCATTCTTACTCTCAGCCCTGTGACAATCTGCTCATAGGTGCTTCTCCTCCCCCTCAACTCCATTTACTGGAGACTCCAATTCTTGGTACAGAGCCAAGACCCTCCCAGCCCTTCATCCCTGTCTCTCTGGAGCATTCTTTGTGTTCCTACAATCTACTTGTACCTCCTCCTCCACCGTATCTCCAGCTCCCTGGAAACCCCACCTCCTGGTGTGGAGAGGATCCCCTCAGCCTTTTCTCCTTTCGCCCCCTGCTTTATTCCTGACACCCACTGACCTGAAGAAGTACATTCTACAAGGGAAGGTACAATACCCATCCTCTCCTAAGAACCAGAGAGTGAACAGAAACCAAGAAACACCCAACAAAGACAAGACCGATATCAACATCTACAGGCAACTCAACCACACCAGACACCTGGAATATCAGCACAAAAACACAAACATGAATGGCCAAAGAAATACATCTCCAGCAGAATCAAGTATCCTAAGTAGGCCACAAGAAAGGCAATCTAGCTAAAGCACAAGACCAGGACTTCAAAATAGCAATTATGGATGTGCTCAAGGTCTTTAAAGAAGACATGAATGAATGCCTTAATGAAGTCTGTGAAAACACAGCAGTGAAATGAAATAATTAAAACAATTCAAGGCATAAAAGCAGAATTTAACAAAGGACTGGATCCACGAAAGAAAACCCAAACTGAAATAAAAACTGGAAGTAAAAATTTTAGGATGGCAAACAAAAGCCTCAGAGGTAAGGCTCACCAACAGAACAGGGAACATGGAAAGCCTCAGAGATGAGCCTCGCCAACAGAGCACAGAACAGCGAAAACCTCAGAGGTGAGCCTCGCCAACAGAGCACAGAACAGCGAAAACCTCAGAGGTGAACCTCGCCAACAGAGCAGAACAGGGAGAAGAGGATCTGAGGTGCTGAAGACAAAGTAGAAGAAATGGATATCTCAGTAAAAGAAAGTGTCGAATTCAAGCACAAAACATCCAGGAAATCTGGAATACTAGAAAAAGGCAAAATCTATGTATAATAGGAATAGAGAAAGGAGAAGAAACCCAGGTCTGAAGCACAATTAATAAAACCTCAGAGAGAGAAATTAGGGTTCAACTTGAAGATCTGAAAAGCAAAACAGCCAGCCACCGGCTCTTACCTTAGTCTGAAACAGCGATCCTGCCTACTAGAAATTCAGCTGTGACTGAGAGCTGTTTCCTCCCATTTTACAATCCTCTCTAGGGCGGGGATTAAAGATATGCACTGCTCATTTTTTTATGGCAACTAGTGTGGCTACTGGGATTAAAGGTGTGTGTCACCATAACTTGGTCTGTAAGGCTGACCAGCAGGACGGTTTTACTCTCAGATCTTTAGGCAGTCTTTATATATTAAAATACAAGTGAAATGCCACTACATTTCTCCTTTTTGTCTAAAAAAGAAGGCTATAACTCACATAAGAAAACAATATACAATAAGCACAATGTCTATAAAATACATCAACAATGTCTAGTTCATTTGCATTTGGCAAATTCAGAGAAAATATTTCATATCTATCCTATCTTGGTGAGTCCAAAGTCTTTTACTTAATTTACTTTCTGTAATAACTTGCTTTCTGTGCCTGGTAAACTATAACTATAGCCATCTAATCTTCAACTCCCTCAGAGACCCAGGAAGGAAATAATATTAACTGAGTAAGCAGGAAGTACAAGCAAGTGACTTACAAAAAGTAATGACAGAAACAGCTGGCTGCCTGGACAGTCACCCAAAGTTCCTCTGCAATGTTGGGACATCCATCTTCAGCCTACAGGCCTAGCATATTCAACAGATTTTCTGTGAAGCAGGATATTTTGTGTCCTGCTTGTCTCATTAGGACAGCATACTGTCAGCAGTTGAGGCAGGAGCGTTTTCTTGCCCAGTGGCTTACTTTTGCCACAAAGAAAGTAAACTCCATGTAGAGTTTCTTTGATGCCCATTATCTTCTCTGAAGTAGATTGGTGCTGCCAGGAGCAGACACATCTCATTGTCATAAAAAAAAAGAACCTAGGATATTAAAACATCTTAAATGCCATATTCTGTAGATCTCTGAAGTGTTTGAAGATGACCTGTTTATCTAAATTGTAATTTTGTTTGACCTTGAAAACACAGGTAATGTGACTACAAGTTCAATTATACTAGGTGATTACCTACTAAACTATATTTCTTTATTATCCTAAACAGTTGATAATAATAATTTTCAAGGACTAGAAATTTGCATTACATTGTTAAATGAGCTGTATAAGTAATACCTTGAACAAGATTAGAAATGTATAGACAATACATTTTAACAAAATTAATCTCAAATTTGTGTCAATATATAAAACTTGTATACAATATACAAAAGTAAAACCAATGTAAAACATTTAAAACTAATAGTTGCTTTTAAAAGTAGATTCAATAATCTACTTTTCTATCTTATCATATTTATATTTATATCCTCCCTTTTTCTTTTCAGAGTAGATTCAATAATCTACCTTTCTATCTTATCATATCTGTGTCCCCTTTTTTCACTTTCTTTTTCTCTTTCTCTCTCTTTCTTTCTTTCTTTATTTGGTTTTTTGAGACAGGGTTTCTCAGAAGCTATGGAACCCGTCCTGGAACTTGCTCTGTGGAGCAGGCTGACCTTGAACTCAAAGAGATCTGCCTGCTTCTGCCTCCCAAGTGCTAGGATTAAAGGTGTACTACCACCACCTGGCCTTTTTTTTTTCAAAACAAGAGCTTTGAATCTAATTTCCTTGGTTCAGCTTTTTTCCTGACCATTATCCATAACAACTTGTAGTCAACACATTAAACAAAGACAAACATCCATAGTCCATTTTTGGGAATGTGGGCATAGTTTTCTAGGCTACTTCCTGCTGATTGGGAGCACTGATAATCTTATGAGGACCAAAAGAAAATTTAGAATTATAGTCAAGTCCTGACTTGTAGGAAGAGGCTGCTTGTTGGTCCCAGCTGCCCAGAACTGAAATAATTGCACAGAAACTGTATTAATTAAATCACTGCTTGGCCCATTAGCTCTAGCTTCTTATTGACTAATTAATTGACATATTAATTTAATACATTTCTATTAATCTGTGTATTGCCACGTGGCTGTGGCTTACTGGCTAAAGTTCAGTCAGCCATCTGTCTCTGGTGGGGGCTACATGCCTTCTCTCTGACTCTGCCTCCTTTCTCCCAGCATTCAGTTTAGTTTTCCCTGCCTAGCTCTGTTCCCCTATAGCTCTGCTATAGGCCCAAAGCAGTTCCTTTATTAACCAATGATATTCACAGCATATAGAAGGGAATCCCACATCACTGACTGGAGTATTCTGTGAGACTGGGCCATCTCAGCCAGCAGCCTTGAGGCTGTTCTGGATGTAGAACTCAGAGGAAAACTGCAATAGAAATACTCTGAAATGTTGGATCATCTGCTCCTATTAGAGATTTTTCAGGGTATCTTCCTTGATCAAATCTTATTTTTCCTTAACCAAGAATGAATCCAAAGACTCTCATTTCCTGTGGAAACAAAAGCAAAAACCTCTTTTCCAAAGTAACATATCTTTTGACTTAAATTTTGAAGTCAAGGCATTTTCAAGATATATAGGCTGGATTAATCCAGCAGCATTAATAATCAAATGTCTTTTAGCAGCTGTTGCTCCTTCCTCAGAGGTCAAACAATTCAAAGCCAACACAATAACATACAATATCCAGATTCTCTGTGTATTTTTCAATCTTTACATGGAGGCTAAACTGTGGAGGATGGGAGCCGGGTGTGTTAGTTTTGCTGCTGAACCCAGGTAGCTAAGTTTGTGTAACACGAGGGCCTGCTTGTCATGGTTTCTGTCCCGCCTGGTCCCCCAGCCATTTAGTCCCAGAGAAAATCACACAGAGGTCTCCAGAAGATTATAAACTGATTGGCCCATTAGCTCAGGCTTCTTATTAGCTCTTGTAACTTATATAGCCCATTATTCTTATCTATGTCAGCCACATGGCTCAGTACCTTTCTCAGCGGGGCAGGTCACATCCTGCTTCTTCGGTGGTCCAGGCAGGTCTGCCGAGAGAGCTTCCTGCTTCCCAGAATTCTCCTATTCTCCTTGCTACTACTTCCTGTCTGGTTGTCCCACCAATACATCCTGGCTAATGGCCAATCAGTGTTTATTTAAATCATGATTGACAGAATACAGACAATTCTCCTACACCAAGTTTGGGTTCCTATTCCTAGAGCTGGAATTCCAATCCCAGCCCTTGCCTGGGCTGGTGGCTAAAAAGCCTCAGGTAAATGGCTTTTTTTGTAAATTTGTGCCCCAAAAAGTTGGGCACCAAATGAAGCACAATTAATAAAAACTCAGCGAGAGAAATTGGGGTTCAACCTGAAGATCCGAAAAGCAAAACAGCCAACCACTGGCTCTTACCTCAACCTCAAAAAGCCTGAAATGGTGATCCTGCCTCATATTGCATGAGAACAATGTGTTTTCAATCATATATAAAAAAGATTAAAAATAAAAGCTATGAAAAATGTCATAAAGAAATACTTCATTATAGTTCTTAAAGTTAAGTTTCTGATGACAGAAGGCCTTAGAGTGAAAGATTGCTCTGACAGGGAGCCAACTACACACTGTGTTAGCTCTCGCTACTCTATCAGATCGCCCTAGGCAGGGTGGGTTATCAACGACAGAGGTTTCTCTCTTTAATGGAGGCTGAGAAACGCAGTATCAAGGTGCTTACAGGCTCAGTATCTGCCGAAGGTCCATGGCTTCTCTGATAGATAACTGTCTCTCACTCAACTTTTCATGCTGGGAAGGAGTACTAATCTAATCCCATTCCTGAGGACAGCCCTCATAACCGAATGACCTTCTGTGGGGCCATCTACTCATGGTGTTACGCTGGAGGCTAAACTCCCTGCACATGGCCTGTAAATGTGTGTGAGCACACATCTGTAGCAGAGAGTTGTAAATATGTGTGAGTTCACATCTGTAGCAGAGAGTTGTAAATATGTGTGAGCTCACATCTGTAGCAGAGAGTTTCAAAGACAACTTCCTTGCTGCCACTTAACTCCAAGAGTGACAGTCAGGTCTACGCAGGCTCTCGCAATTCCTTGCTTGCACATCCAGGGACACTCCTGATGCCCATATGGTTAACGATGCCTTGCACCATTCCTGGAGTTCTAGGGAGCGAGTGTGGAGGGATGAACGCAAACAAGGCAGTTCACAATCTTATGGGCCGGTAAGATAATGACAACCACCACTTTTGTTCACGTTACATCAGCAGAAAGCAGCCACATGGCTCCATTTAATTCTAGGGAGGGCTGGCATATGTCATCCCTACTTAGGTGACCATATGCCTAGTTATAACTGAATATTCAAAGGGGGAGGACAAATTTAAATGGGAAAGAAATCAGCCCAGCACAACCACTGTAAAGGAAACCAGAAGGCTGAAAACAAACATTATATATACAGGCCACCATCCTCTAAAGCATCCTTGCACACCACAAGCAGGGAAACACCAATGTGTCTGTGAAAATGGGCAGAGGGCATGCAAAACAATGTAAGTGCAAAGAAGGCTGTCTCTGTTTCCCACTTTGTGTTTCCTGTCCTATCAACAAAAAAAGCAAGCAGCGTTGCTTACAATAAAAAGAAATTTAAGTTGAAACAATTAAGTAGCATCCTTTATCCATGTGTTTATAAAACCTTTCTTTGTGGTCTTTCCAATGCCGGCAGTGTGGTGACACCGCTTTGATGGAGAAAACCAGACTTTTGCCTTATGAAGTGCACACGATTCACCCACACGGCAACCATGACCGTGCCTTTCTCACAGAAGCCCAGGTCTATCTGAGGAATCTACCCAGAGGATTGACACAAGCTATGTTTAAAGAGGCCTGTACAAGTATATTCACTGCAGCAAAAAGCAAGCAGAAACAGACTAAATGTCTGATAATAAGAGAACGGGTGAATAAATTATGCGTAGGGAATAACATGGTTGCAATTTCCCTGTTCTTGTGTCTCTTTAGAGCCTTGGGAAGGGCTTGAGCAATACAAACAAGAAAAATGCATTAGATTATTCCTCTACTTTTTTATATATTTCATTCCCTAGAAGAGATGCCTGTTTTATTTCAGAGAGCATCATGTCCGTTGGGCCATATCCCACACAGACTGGGGCAGCTGGAAACATGTCCTGTCTTCCCTGTTCCAGATTCTCAGGGAAAAGAGGCCTCTGTCCCTGCTGCTCTGGGATAAGTGGTGTGACTGCTTCTGAGAGAACGCCCGCACGCTCTCAGATCCTCCCACTGGGCTTACGGAGCCAGCTCAGAGCTCCACACAGGTGGCAAGTGAAACGTCTCAGGAGTCACCTGGCCAACTCAATTATTTTGTGAAGTGCCCACGCAGATGGGGTTTCCTCAGGTTCTAGTCCCCTTCTCCAAATCTCCTCCCCAAGTTAATCTACCCTTGCGTACACTGGCTTAAGGAGCTGTAATTGCGGAGGGTACTGTCCCTTACATGGCACTTTGGGTTTGTTTTCTATTGGTGAGAACATGAAGTCACTCACACTCCAGAAATTCAGTAGTAGGGCCTGTCTGTAAGCTAAATAATTCTCATTCCTTTGAGAACCATGCTTATTTTTCAGGAAAATATTAATCATACAGAGACTAGTAGAAAAGCATGGAATGACCTTGTCATTTAAACATTTTGGCAGGCTCAAAAAATCTAAGAATAGCCACACAAAAACACTGAAAAAACGTTTTGAATTTTTTTTCAAGAGGAGCATAATGGCTCATACCTGTAATTCCAGCACTGGGGAGGCTGAGGCCGGAGGATCACCATGAGTTTGAGGTCACCTGAGCTACAGAATAGGACGCTGTCTCAAAACACAAACAAACCCTACAAATCAGTTCAAGTTGAACCGACAGAAAGGCAAGCGCAGTCTCCCGGCAGCGCCTCCTCCGCGGGAGTGGGCACCCAGGCGGACTTTCAGCTTCAGCAGACTATCTAACAGTGCTTCCCAAAAAAACATCTGTCTGATGTGATTGCCAATTCCTCCTTTCCATTTGTGGTCATGATTTTTTTTTCCCCATAGCAATGCTGACATCTGTCTCATTACATTGGCCTCACAGGACTGGTCACGTGATTTTCAGGGGAGACTTTTTCTAAGTTTGTAATAGGCCCCCCAAAAAACAGCAGTGGCCAAAAAGTGAGGGGGGGATTCAGACTCTGGCTATGAAGAGAAGTGAGGTGCATTAGAATCGCATCAGCTTCCGTCTTTGGGTATCGGGGGAGTGAGGCAGGTGCGATTCTATTCCGAGATAGCATTTTGTGTTGAGCTGGGATGGAGCCGAACTGGGAAGGTGGATCCGGGGGTATTTTCACTTCACGCGTTTGGCATTGCTATTAGTTATCATGGTTTAGATGCCTGGAACTGTGTATGCCTCCTGTTCTCTCACAGAGAAAATGTTAACCATGGAAAAGGCATATTTGATGTTACAAATTATCTAGCTCGCTAGTCTCATTCCCCGTTTAGTATGCAATTATTTGTTTTAGCTTCCCTTAGCAAGTGAACTTTCAAGGGCATTTCAAGGAATATAGATGATATGAAAAGAAAACAGCCCCTGGAGAATGCATCTTCCCTCTTCTTCCTTGTTTTTTGTATTCAGAAACAATATAGAAACATGCATATGTATGAATTAGCAAATCGGGTTAGCTAAGGAATTGGAAATTTCCGTCCACCAGAACATTTGCCGTGCTCTGGAGGCCTTCACTGCAGGCTGAAGGGCTGGAAGAAGGCTGCCAGCAAGACTGAGCCAGCGTTCTGTGGACTTGGACTGTTTAATAATCTTTTTGGCTCCTCCTAAGGGTATCTGTAGAACCCCCATCCCGCTCTTGTTCTCGATACCTGAAATTGTGCTAACATTGCCCAAAATGTGAGCTAACAAGCTACATTAGAAATGCTGCAGATTGGATGGGGATCCTGGAGGCTTGGGCAAAGCAGAATAAATTCTAAAAATAGCAAAGGAAGGCAGAGCTCAATAGAGAAATCAATCAATACCCAAAGATAAGGAATGATCCATAAAGATAAACTTTAGACAAATCAGTAACAGCACAGCAACTATATCTAAGCGTGACCGGGTTCCATAGACAAGAAATACCCCTTGTCCTTAGCAGACATCCCCAGGCTCATGAGAAGCACAGACAACAAGCTCACCCTTGGTGTTGTGGCTGAGCACCAACACGCAGTGTTCTTTCTTCCTAAGCCCTCATGAGTTGCTCCCAGTAGGGAGAAAAAAACTGATCAATTTTGCAGACACCAAAATAGTAGGAAACAGCAGCTAACAAGCTTCTGGGTGTCCCTGGGAAGCTGTTTGCTACCCTTCTTAAACTGCATGAGTAGGTGCAAATGGGAGCACCTGCCCCAGCCTTGGCCTCTCTGCCCATCGCGGCTGGATCACTCCCCTGCTGGGCATGCCCAGTCCCATTCTGCCCAAGGCCATCTTGCCATCTGCTTCCTCAGTTCCTAGTGTTGCCCAGCATTTATTTTGCCCTCATTATTGAATGATGATGCACCATGAGAGGTCGGGTCCACCTAGTGGTGAAGGAGATGCTGGACATGTCCTCCTTGCAGGAGACTCACAAAGAGAGCTTGGAGCCAGGCATGGCTCACTCCCAGCTTCCCACCTGTGAACTGCGCAGCCGCTGAAAGCTGTAAGCTTTGGTTGCATCCTCTTAAACATCAGGTAGCTAGTATCCACTGCTCAAGACTTGTGAGGAAGGAACCAGTTGTAAAATAACTGTTCACGCTGGCCATCTGTTTACCAATTGCACAAATAAGCAATTTTGAATTTTTCCAGTGGATATATTATTAAGTAGAGATGTAGGGAACTAAAAATAAGACAAGACTCTGGCCCTTAAAACCATTCTATTCCAGCTGAAGAAAGAGACAAACAAATAACTACTCCATAGAATGATGACTCAGCATGTCCAGAAATTCATGAAATTAGGGTTTGAAAACTGAGGGGGTAGGGAGGGAGAGAGACAGAGACAAAGATAGAAGATAGAGACAGAAACGGATTCAGAGATCAGGGTAGAAAAGCTATTTGTAAATGATTGCTACAGTTTTTGAAAATTTTATGACAAACAGAAGCTCAGAAAAATATAGAGTAAACAAGACCAACATGCATCATCATCAGCTGCCGGGAGGGAATGGGAAAATAAGCCCTAAAGAACACAAAGACCTCCCCAAGAGTGCAACAGCGAGACTCTGGCCAACCCCACAGAAGACCATGAGCAACGTTCTTAAGCTGCTGGGAGAGTTTAAAACTGTCAGCTTAGGACTCCATAAACAGGGGCGATGGATATCAAAACTGAAGATAAAATAAAGATATTCTCATATAAAAAAGAAAACCTGAACTGTAAGAAACCTGAGGAAACTCTTCAGGAAGTGTGCCAGCTATGTAGTTGATGAGTAAATGAACGTCAAGAAAGGTCGTTTCTGGACCACTCACCATGCCAGTTAGGAGCGTCTCTAGAAGGTATTATCAGATGAAAAGCTAGACCTGAAACAACACAGGAAACGGTCAAACTGTGGGAACATATGGTAAGTTGTTTTCTTCTTTATTTTCAATAATTAAAACTTCATTGTAAATAACTTGCAAATAAAAAATTAATCTGTGTGCCTGCTGATAATGGTGCACGCCTTTAATCCCAGCACTCGGAGGCAGAAGCAGGCGGATCTCTGAGTTTGAGTCCAGCCTGCTCTATACAGCGAGTTCCAGGACAGCAAGGACTACACAGAGAAACCCTGTCTTGGAGAAAATAACTCACACAGAAAGATTATTCAGATCCAAAGCCTATACATACCACGGGATTCTGGAGCAAGCTCTGGGGCTTCACCTTGAGTTTTCAACTTTCAGTATCAATTTTATTTTTGTGCATTTATCTATTGCATGCAAACACACACACACACACACACACAGAGTCAATGACATAGTTAAAATGAAAGCAATTAGCTTTGTATCCTCTTTATGAGCCACCTGTCCATTGCCTGGATTTCAACCTATACAGCTAATATTAGCCCTTTGGTGTTGTCCCTGCCTCTGAGTCACACTGTACCCTACAGGCTCATTTGTTTCCAGGTGCACACACCTGTGCCTGCTGTTACTGTTAGGGAAAACTGCAGCCAACGGTGTACGGGAGTGCAGAAGAAACTCTTTATTACCCTGTTCAAAAATTGTCATTTGGTTTGGTTTGGTTCGGTTTGGTTTGGTTTGGTTTTCAAGATGTGGTTTCTCGGTGCAGCTTTGGAGCCTGTCCTGGCACTAGTTCTTGTAGACCAGGATGGCCTTGAACTCACAGAGATCTGCCTGTCTCTGCCTCCTAGTGCTGGGATTAAAGGTGTGGGCCGCTGTGGCCCAGCTTAATTGTCTAATTTTTAAAAGGAAAGATTAAATACAGATAACATCAGAGAAAAAAGGAAATCATTATAGTCTTAAGAATATTTAAGATCTATTAAGAGGGGATGGCTCAGTGATTCAAAGCACTTGTTGTGGAATATTGTTTTAACCACGCAAAGATGTGTTACATTTGTTTATGCTGCAAAATATGACTGTAACTGTGTGAAGGTGTGTTACTTTTGTTTATGCTGCACTTGTTTAATGATGTAAGGATGTGTGCTTAGTTATGTAAAGATGTGCTGCATCTGTTTAACTTTCCTTCCTAAGGTACCGGATTGGTCTAATAAAGAGCTAAACAGCCAATAACAAGGCAGAGAAAGGATAGACGGGGCAAACAGGCAGAGAAAATAAATAGGAGGAGAAATCTAGGCTTACGGGGGAAGGAAGAACTAGAGGAGAAGGAGGAGAGAAAGAGGGACATGCCCAGGGCAGGAAAACAGGCAGCCACTCTCCAGACAGCCATAGAGAGGCAGTGAAGGTAAAATATACAGAAGTAAGAAAGGTAAAAACCCTGAGGCAAAAGGTAGATAGAGAGAAACATTAAGTTAAAAGAGCTAGCCAGAAACAAGCCTAAGCTAGGCCAAGAATTCAAAACAATAATAGGTCTTTGTGTCATGATTCAGGAGCTGGTGGGTGGTCCAAAAGAAAAATCCTGGTACAACTTGGGCTCTTGCAGAGGACCTGGTTCCAGCACCCACATGGCAGCTCACAACCGTCTGTAACTCCAGTTCCAGGAGGTCTTACCCCTTCTTCCGGCCTCCGTGGGCACCAGGCACATATGTGGTGCACATACATATGTGTATGCAAACACTTATACATAAACACTTCGAAAATAAATTTGAGCCAACCTGGTCTACAGAGTGAGTTCAGGGCAGCCAAGGCTACCTGGAGAAACCCTGTTTCAAAAATTTAAAATAAATAATAAATAAAAACAAACCCTTAAATGATAATAAAGGAATATTGGGAAAGCCTTGTGTCAGTAAATCTGATGTTATATGGACATTAAGCCTGTGTTTGAAAGACACAACCAACGGAGAATGAAACCGGAATAGGCTGCCAAATGTGACTGCATCTCCGACATCGCGTAGAGTTGTAAATCAAGACACCTCTAGGTGGCTTTCCTTAGCTACTTCTCTTCTGCAAATATTTTAAAAATAAAAATCCCTCAGAAAAAATGGAAAATCAAGGAATATTTCTTAGCTTATTTTATAAGTTTATTATAACCATCATCCTTAAAAACGACTGTTATTACCAGAAAAGAAGATTAATGACCATAATTCTAAGAAAGTATTAGTAAATGGAACCCAGCAATCTCTGAAAATACCACATAATAAAGAGGTTTAGCATGAAAGTTGGCTTAACATTCAAAAAACCATCAACATAATTCACCCCATTAAGAGACTAAAGAAGAAAAGCCAAGCGGTCATCAGGAGGTACAAAGAAATAATTTGACATAATTCAACCTCATTCATGATCAAAACTCAGGGAAAGAGGATAAGAAAAGGTTTCTTCAGCTTAATAGAAGGGGATCTGTGAAAAACACACAGCAATTTAAGGGGGAAATGAATATTTTTCTCCCTAAGATCAACAAGATTGTTCCCACAAAAGCTATTCCACACTGCACAGGCAGGAGCAGAAAGCAGACAAGGATGTCAAAGCAGAATGGCGGGTTCGAGAGAGAGGACGGCATCTCCACAAAGGTAACAGCAGCTGCATTGAGTCCCAGGAAGCCGCACGCAAAGCACAAAGCTGCAGGGATAAGTTTAAGAATTATCAATTTACAAGGACAACATTAAAATACTTATTGCATTTCTATATGGTAGT
Source organism: Ondatra zibethicus (assembly GCA_004026605.1). NCBI lineage: Eukaryota > Metazoa > Chordata > Mammalia > Rodentia > Cricetidae > Ondatra > Ondatra zibethicus. The sequence continues at coordinate 30,918 of PVIU01007683.1, forward strand.
TAAAAGTGGATCGTAAGAACACTCCTAGGAACAGCATTCAGATAGTGCATGTAAGTCACCAAGGTTAAGACGGGTCAGCACACGGAAAACTACCAAATACTAAGAAAAATTAGAGGTATGTAAAAAGACGCTCCATGTTCAAGGACTATAAGTTTTAATATTGTTAAGATATTACAGGCTGAGTCTTGTGTTCCCAAAGCTAGTGTGATGAGGTTTTTACTTTCCAATACCGTTGGATAGCACAGTATCTGGAAATAGGGACTTCCAGAGGTAAGTGGGGTAAATGAAGTCACAGGGTAGAAGATACTTGACCAGTGACTTTATAAAAACATACTTTAAGACAGGAGATGAGGTCACAGACTCAGGAGAAACCTGGGGGCACAACCACACAGGAGCCATAGCAACCCAAAGAGAGAGGCCTCAGGAGACATCAAACCTGCTGACGCCTCAACCTTGAACTTCAAGGCTCCAGAGATGCCGGGTGAATTCCTTTTGGTGGTATTTTGGTATAGGAACACTTAGCTAATACAGATTTCAACTCTTTCTGAGCTGACTGGTCTATAAATACAGTGTTATTGGAATAAAAATAGTCAAGCAAGGATTTGGTAGAAACTTATTCTAAAATGTTTATGGCAAGATAAGAAATTAATCATTGACTTGAATGAACAATCTCTTAGATTTGCAGAGCTATATCATCATCTAGACACCGAGGTAGAAAACAAAGACATGAAATTGACAAAACAGGGGATCCATGACTACACCTACATTTTTATCAGCTGATTATATGAAGACACTCATGAATTTACAGAGAAATGTCATTTTAATAAATGATTCAAGAACACATAGATGATCATATAATTTTAAAAATTCAACTCCTACCTTACATCTTGCACGAAGCCAGTTTAAGAGGTATTATAGGCACAACCATAGAAGTTAAAGCTTCAAGGCTTCTGGAAGAAAACGTTTTCTTGAATTCAGGCAAGTAAGCATTTCTTAGGTGAGACATTAATAAGAATTCATCAGAAATTGTGTGTGGCATGTGGTTGCATGTCTACATTTTCATGTGAGTGTGCACACCCAATACCTTCCACTCCCTGTATGATTCTAGAGCTAGTATTTGGTGACTTCAGTGACTGCCTTCCTCCCCAGGAGCCCCACCAATGGTCATTGCTGACCCCTGTCCAATCCGCTCAGCATAAGGGTCTATCTGGCTGGAAGTTCTGGGTCATGCTCCTCTTCCTTCCTCATATTGCCTTCCCTACCTGACAAGTTGAGTCAGTTTCAAGTCCCGCTCTTCTGCCCAGTCCCTTTATTTTTGGCGTCCCGTTGGTCCTTCTCTGACCATGGGTATTGTCTTTCTTAGAAAGATCGTTTCTCTATGCCTTACAGTCAGTTACTGATTTGCCTTAATTCCACTGTATACAATTACAAGAGACCCCGTGTTAGGACCAAGCCAAGCACGACTCAAACCCACAGAAACTGGACTCTTTTTGCATAAAAACATCAGCGAGAACCTTCACAGAGCACCTTAAACTACTGTCCCCTCGCTTAGCACTTCCTGAAATATAAGCAGAAGACCGTGCCTCGCTGCCACCGGTGGATCAGAAGACAATCTTTCTGGGCGCATCCCTCGCATCTTGTCCCACATCCATGTGTTGTTCCTGCACTCGGAATGCAAACAGCTTGTGCCTGTTTCTGTGGAACATGGTTGCTTTCCCTCTGCTGGTGTCTCTGTGGAAACCTGAGAGGCTAACATAGCTGCTCAATTCTTACCTGGCAGGAGTTGAACTTTGAACGGTAACAGGAGATCTGAGCAGATGAAGACAGCTGACAAGAGCTCATACTTGACAATCCCAGCTTTCTTCCTTTCCTGAATAATAATGTAACCAGTTCGTTGCCTCCTCTTTTCTGCCGTTAAAATGTTAAATTCAAGTGTCAGTCTAACCTTCCTGTTTATTGGGCAAGAGCTCAATTAATTTGCGTCCAGGCTCATTTAATTGTTTCTAATTCGCATTTGACCTGTGTTTGGTTCCTGATCTCTGGTTACACTTTTGCATGGAAATTTCCATCTCAGGAGAGATGCATCATGGGAGCTGGCAGACAACCACTCACCCCTGATTCTGGATGGGATTTCCGCTATCACAGAGCTGGTGAATTCCTTTGAATGGATCTCAGTGGTAGGTTCAGGGAAACTGCTTTCTCAAAGACAAGTTAAAAATTGTATAGATCCTGGTAGGCTCTTGTATACTATCTTAATTCATGAAGGAAGACCTGCGATGTGATATAAAGAACCCAGACTTAAGGGCTGGAGGAATGGCTCTGCTGTTACAGAAGACACAAGCTGTGCTCCTGGAACTCAAATGACACCCAAGCACTAGACACTCCTGGTCCAGAGGATCTGATGCCTTCTTCTTACCTCCATAGGAACCCAATACATATGGCATACACACATAGAGACACACATATATACACATTAATAAAATAAAAATAAATCTTGAAGCAGACAAAAAAAACTTCAATGCAATGCACACTCTGGGCTTTAAGCGAGCATTTGTTCAATGAGCAACTGTCCTGCATTCTCCCCATATGGAGCTGGGGGATTCCTGTAGGGCCTTGGTCTCCTAGTTTGTAATGCCAACGGGCTAGAAAATACAAGTTCTTGAGATCCTGACAGGGCTGTTAAATTCCATCTCTCCTATCCCGGTTTTTCAAAATGTTCCTCAGGCAGCGTATTGACACGCTGAACTAAGTAGACATAACAGTATCTTCATTGGTCCTACACTTCGTAAATGCTGTCCCATTCAGTCTTTAGTGTTTTGAGCTCTTCGTTGCCATTTTTGTAGATATAGTTGAAATTGGAAAGGTAATTCTAAAACTAAGCCATAAGCACATCACTTATCTAAGCTCACAAAAATTGATCCGAGGTCAATTCATCAAGAGACAAACATCATATATATATATATATATATATATATATGTATGTATGTATATATACACATATATATGTGTGTGTGTGTATGTATGTATGTAAGACAAAATATATATAAATGGAGACAGAGAGAGAGAGAGAAAGAGAGAGAGAGAGATCTTCCAAATACCTAAAACAAAGCATGGAGAAATGAGGCCAAGAAGAGATCCATGATGAGAGCAGGAAGATTTCACTCTTCTCTCTCCATGATGGAAGAAGTAAACAGAAACTCACTAGGGTTACAGTTTTTGTGGAGATGAATTCTCACTGTCCTTTATCCTACTTTGATTTTGCTCCATTTTGCTCCCCATGACTTCCCTGAACCTGCCGACACACTGTACGCTGTATGAGAGCATAGTCCTGCTCCTAAGGACTGAGTGAAGCAGCCTCCAGACAGGAACGCAGACACACAAGACCACAGGGTAACTGGAAAGAAGGGTCTGTGTGTTCGATAACTCAAGCACCCAGCCTCAACTTGCTGACTTCAATGCTTCCCGTACACGGAGACCTTCGGGTAGTGTCCTGTCTTTGTGGTCAATCTCCAAATGTACTTTGGTTGAATAAGTTATTCTGCAACCAAGATGTATCACTGAATGTGTACACATGCTGGCTCTCTCTGCAGGCCGAATCTCCGAGAAACCTCCCACATTCAAAGACACATACTCCACCCTTCTTTCTAGACATGATGTTTCAGTTACTTCCACATATTGGGATGAATATGTCAGCATCAAGTAAATTAAGACGATTACTGCTGCAAATTAGGGAACTGGCCAACAGGTAGAATTTACCAACTCAGAAGTTCTGCAAAGAGAAGTATGCTCCCCCCCCCCTTACTTGGGTGTCATGCTCATGTGATTTGCTTTGCAAACCATGTTTCCATTCATCACTCAGTCATGAAGCCACAAAGGTGTGGTGGTTCTCTGCTGTGGGACAGTGGTTTGTACTCTGTCATAAAATGCTGATTAGCCAGTAGCCAGGCAGGAAGTAGAGGCGGGACAACCAGGCAGGAAGTAGAGGCGGGGCCACAAGAACAGGAGAATTCTAGGAAGAGGAAAGCTTGGTCCACAGTCGTGACCCAGCCACAAAAGAAGTAAGATGTGAAAGCCTTGCTGAATAAGGTACCAAGCCACAGGGCTAGCATAGGCAAGAACAATGGGCTATATAAGTTACAAGTGTTAATAAGAAGCCTGAGCTAATGGGCCAATCAGTTTATAACTAATGTAGACTCTCTGTGTGATTTCTTTGAGACTTAACAATTGCGGGAACAGGGCAGGACAGAAACCCCGACAACAGCTCTCCTGCTGCTGGGCTGGCCCAAAGGCAGCAGCATAATTTGGTTCTTCAGTTCAGGTCTCTCATGCCTACAAGCCACCTCTCAGAGGAGACTTCTGGGTTGCCCTGTGCAGAGGGAACAAGACAAATTTCAATATCATTCTGATTGCCATTTATAGTTAGTATACAATCAAAGCATGTGGACTGTGGAAACAACAACCACTCGGGCAAGCTATGCCATAGATTAATGTTCAAATCACATCAAAAGACCTTTGCTCCTGAAATCATGAGGGCAATATCAACTTTGGTCAAGCAAGAATTTGATTTATCCTTGTCTGCGGGTCCCAAAGTGCATTCAGTGGAATGAAGACTTTTGGTTTGCCAGAGGCAGTAAAACCCAGTGCTCACGGATGGATGTGTAAGCCCTTTATCCCATTCACAAGGAACTTCCTTGCTTTTGTGACAGAATTCACATCTTCCTGTCATGGGGGGGGTCTAAGGAATGACTGAGGGATGCAGATATAGAGTTAAAAGCCATCAAAGCCTGAGACCACTTGCTATGTGGCCCTCAGCAAGCCTGATAGGATTTGTCACTGCCTTGACATAATTTGAGGGTGTTGACACAAGGCATCCTGACTAATCAGAGAGGAGTGCTGTTATTTCAGCCTCTTAGCTGTGTGAGTATAAAACAGTGGGATGGGGTAGGATTGTTAGTTGTCTCAGGGGTTATAATTTTAAAAAGCAGAGTGCTATTGGGGGATAGAATATAAAGTTTATAGTTTAAGTTTAGGGGGCTAGAGAGCTGGCTCAATGGTCAAAAACACTTACTGCACTTCCAGTGGATCCCAGTTCGGTTTCCAGCCTATAACTCCAGCTCCAAGGAACCAGACACCACCTCTGACCTCTTGCAGACACTTTTATTTGCATGCACACACACACACACACACACTTACACTTACACATAGTTAAAAAAATAATAAATAAATCTTCAAATGTAGCTCCATACTGGCTGTCAGGACAGAGACAGTAAATCATACTCTCCAAATCTGAATTCATGCTTTCTAAACTAAAATAATAAGGTTGATGAAAGGATTACCTGTAACCATGCAGGCAAGGCTTCTTGTATCTGAGAACTATGTGTGACAAACAGAAGCTATTGACTCTCAAGCTAGCAGAACTGGAGTGCCCACGTGATAGCTCGGTAGACAAGGTAGTGTGCACGGACCTCAGTTCAGATCCCAGCATCCACCTGAAATTCAGTGCACATCTGTAGACTTAGTGCTGGGGATGGAGAGCAGAAGATCCCAGGAGCTTGCTTGGGAAACCGGACCTGCAGAAACAGCAAGATCCAGGTTCAGTGAGGGACTTTGTCTCAGAAACTCAGGGGGAGAGCAGTTTAAAAAAGAAGAAACTGCTGTTAGTCTTTGGCCTCTGCATGCACACACAAGCACACTCACCTGCACACACATGTACAAACATGCACACACACTTGACATGCAGCACCAGCCTTTGGCCTCTGCATGCACACATACATGTACACACATATGCACACACTTGACATGCAGTCTCAGTCTTTGGCCTCTGCATGCATACCCACAAGCACACTCACCTGCACACACATGTACAAACATGCACACACACTTGACATGCAGCACCAGCCTTTGGCCTCTGCATGCACACATACATGTACACACACATGCACACACTTGACATGCAGTCTCAGTCTTTGGCCTCTGCATGCATACCCACAAGCACACTCACCTGCACACACATGTACATGTACACACACACACTTGAAACACAGGCCCAGAACCCAGTTTTATTATCATTCATATATGCTCCCTAATCACTGTGTGTATGTGTGTTAGAGAGAGAGAGAGAGAGAGAGAGAGAGAGAGAGAGAGAGAGAGAGAGAGACTGCAAACTCAAACCTAGGGTCAAAATCCAGAGAATCACCAATTACACAGTCAGGTCTGACCTGGATCATTTATTTCTTCATTCATTCTTTGAAACCACAGCAACTATATGGTCCATGCAAAACTCCTTCTCTGACCTTCCACCTATGGGGCATCATGGTCCCGAAGCAGCACCAGCTCACAGTCTTGTGGGACAGAGACACCTTAACAAGTAGAAGCCATGAAGTGTCTTATAGGTGTTAAGATGAGCAAATCTTTTCCTACTTACGTCCTTTGTACTGCTTTTTTTGAACACGGACCACTAATACATGAAAACTTGAAATGTGGTCCCCGAGCCTGCTACCTGCTCCCTGTCACTGTGTGTGTAAGTAATTGAGAGTGGCTTAGTTAGGCGCCCTGGATTCTGGGAGTTAGGGAAATTATGCATAGATCTGCCATTAACACTAATGGGGGGTTACATGCACAGATCCTCCGCACACCGAGAAGAGAACAGACTTTTCTCGTTCATACATAATAGATCTGTGGGAAAATTAGCATGTACGCTTTTAGGAGCTGAACTCGAAGCTGTACCTTTTGTGGGAAATATGTAAATCAGGAGAGAGGAGACACTGAAGGACAAGTGTGGTAATGCGTTCCTTTTCTGTAGCCTGGCCACCTTGTCAGTTTTGCTCCTGCGTTAAGCGGGACTCGGCTCGTCTCTGCACAGGCTCCTCAGTGCCTTCATCTTCCTGGTTCATTACCAAATTTCCCTGGACACAGCTTACTTTGCCAAAATTGTCCTGCCCCCCGGGAACAGAGAAGTGGGGTGGTGCACTCGTCAGTGAGCGAGGACTGACGTGAACACGTCCCTCAAACGACTTTTTTCTTGACAATATTATTAAATTGCCTTATGATTTAAGCAGAACAAAGAAGTAAGGTTTACATGTAAGAGTGGCCACTTTGTCAGGGTACTGGAGTCACCTCTGAAGACCTCAGAAGTCCCTAAAATTCTGGACAGACTAACAGGAAGAAAAAGCCCTGACTTTATCTTCTAGATTTCTGTCAGCTTGGTGAAGAAAGAAACTGTTTTTCCTACTCCCTATACCCTGTGTCTCCAGGTCCTGTCCCACCAGCTTAATTAGCCTGACATTTGAGGGGTTGAGAGTTTCACTCCTGGCCGGTGTTGTGACAGAAAGGTGATTTCCAGGCTATGGAGATAGCTTGGTTGGTGATGTGTTTGCCACCCAAGCATCAGGACCGGAGTTCAGTCTCCAGAATTGAAAGCTGGGTGTGGTGGCAGATTCCCAAAATCTCAGCGCTGGGGACACTGACACTGTGGGTCCCTAGACTCACCGGCCAGTCAGCCTTGCCTCATCAACAAGCCCCATGTTCTAGTGAGAGGTCCTGCTTCTAAAGCAAGTTGATGGTTCCTAAGGAACAGCATCCGAAGCTGGACTCTGTCCTCCACATTCATGTGTGTCACATATACGTGCCCATGCATTCACATGTACCCTCACACACATGAACCCACATACCCATGAACACATACACACACTCACTTGCCAGCCTAATCTAATTGTCAATCCCCAGGTCCTTATGAGAGATTCTGTCTCCAAAAGAGACGAGGAGGGCCCTGGGGAGAGATAATACCTCAGGTTGCCCTCTGACCTCCACACGCATAAACACACCTTCCCATATATGTGTGTGCATAAATATACACACTTATACAAACATGCACACACAAGTGTGTATCTGTAGACAGACACACACACACGCAGAGGAGAGAGAGAGGAGGAGAGAGAGAGAGAGAGACTTTCATCCGAAAGCACATTTTCTTCTCAAGCATGGTTTCCAGGCCAGGACAAAGCCAAGCTCTCTCACCTTTCCACAGAGTTCCATTCCTGACCACACCCAGTGGCCTATACTGTACTTCCTGTCCCTACAGAAGCTGTACCCATGGCAGGCTGCCCTGCAGGCCTGGACGATCCTCCTGTGGGGATAATGCTCTATATCCCTAGTCTGTAATTGGCTCCAGGGGTCTGGAACTAGGTGCATGGGAGCCTTTATTGGAAAGTCATGGATGCCCTGCATTTGGGGGGTAAGCACTAGAGTCATACGAAGGAGTTTCCCACGTTCCTAGAAAAGCCACTGACTTCCATCTCCTTCCCTGAGCAGCCTCCGAAGGACCACGCGTCAAGGCCCCACCCCTCATCCCATTCCTTCTTCAGAACTGATGTCTTCCCCAACTTTGGACACTAACTGAGGCTAGAAACACATGCCTGAAAACGGGGCTCACTCTCACTCTGAGGACAATAAGGCCTACAGTAAAGAATGAGAAGTCAAAGAAACCCCCACATAGTGTGAGAAACGGGATGATAAACAAAGGCTGTGTGATCATACAAAACAAAACAAGAGCCATTAACCTTGGCTTTGAGGCTGTGCCTGCCAAGTTGTACAGAGTGGAATTCTTGAACTGATGTGGGATTCCCCTCTGTATGCTATGAATATGTTTTATTACCATGGGTTATTAAAGAAGCTGCTTCAGCCAATGGCTTAGTAGAGTAAAGCCAGGAAGGAAATCCAAACAGAGTTATAGAGAGAAAGTAGGTAGAGTCAGAGAGACACCATGTAGCTGCCGAAGGAGAAAGATGCCTAGTGGTAAGCCACAGCCTTGTGGTGATACATAAATTGATAGAAATGGGTTAATTTAAGATATAAGAGCTAGCTAGAAATACACCTGAGACATTGGCCAAAGAGTGTTGTAATTAAGATAGTTTCTGTGTGATTTTTTTGGGTTTGGGCAGCTGGGAAACAAACGAGCAGTCTCTGACTACATTGAATATCCTAAAAGAGAAAATAGAAACCAAGATTAGCCAGTAGGAAATTACTATAGCTACAAAACAAAGAGTGCTTACACCTGGGAGGCACGGCTTCTAAAGGTTGTCCAAGAGTTGAGAAATTCTCTCTCCTGTGGAGGAAGGACGTTCAACTTTAATGCATTGCATCAAACTCAGGACATGCATCATTGTCACAGGTCATTCCATTCTTTGTAAATGCCATTAAGGCTTTGACTTCTAACCCAGTAGTTTTTCCAGGAAGTTCAATCCGTGGAGAGAATGCATTGAACTGATCGCATCTACGTAGACTCTCAAAGTCTTCATGGCAAAAGGATGGACACTGGTGTTAGTACTAGGGAATCAGCATTAGTGGGCAAGGCGCGGTGAGTCTGAGGACACGAGCTGAGGTCTCGCTACCTGAATGCATTGCTGTGGCCAAGCTGGAGCCTAACAGCAGACGCTAGCCCCCTCGTACACCACATGTTACAGAGTGCCCTACAGCCGGCTTTGTAACAAGGCTAGATTAAGAAGCCTTTCATCAGACCCAGGCATCTGTGGGATGTAGGACTTACAGCTCAGACTTTGCCAGACTCCCCATCCTGACTCCAACTTTGCCCCTCATCTGCCACTCCCACAATCTGACCTATGTGATAACCGTCCTGAAATCCCACAGGAATGCGATGGCACAGCTTCATGTGCAGACACTCAAGCATCCTAAACTGCCATGGTCCAGCAATACTGACCCGGGCCCTCATTCCACTCTCTGAGTCACAGCCACCAGATGGACAGCTGGGGCCACCAGCTCCTGCCTCGCTGTACTCCTGATACCGAGTGATCCCAGTCTTTTCCAGAGTCATTTCCCTAAAGCTGCCATGGATAGGAACAAAGGGGACAAATAGCAAACCTCAAAGCAACCACTTCATTAGGACAAAACTAGCAATGTGGGAACACAGAAAATCCATCTGCCCATTAGCTACGAAAAAAGAAACCTTAGGGGTCAACCATGATCAAAACGTACACCTGCCAGTTACATAATATAGAAGTTAATATTTTATAAAGCTATCAAAAATATATCTTTTATGTAGCTTAAAAAACTCAATTATGTTGAGTGTGCTGGTGTTGATATTTATCCTGAATGACAGCACTCGGAAAGAGAGAGTTAAAGAAGTTTAGAAAAAACGGAGAAAGGCTGAACTGGTATTGTGCATGCAAATGAGTGCGTTATGGTAGTGGGGCTTTTCCACTGAATAAATTTACATTTACATCAGTTAGATCTGGCGTAATCCTGCGACCAATGCAGCTTAAACATATACATATGTTGTCACGAAAGCCCTCGCAGCTATAACCTTTTGATTAAGCTCGACTGTAAAACTGAGAATAAATTTCAGTCAGCCCATTTTCCATTTGACAACTTTTATGACTCATTTTACCCAGAAGAACACTTTCACTGGTGTTTTGCCAATGTTCAGTACAAGAACTCTCCTCTGATTTTCCTGTTAATTTCCCAAGATTTCATAACAATTTTCATAAACTGATAAAATTTTATAAACTCCCACCATAAAGAACACATAATAAAAAGTGTCTATTCTTGGCTACAAGAATGTGTGTGTGTGTGTGTGTGTGTGTGTGTGTGAGAGAGAGAGAGAGAGAGAGAGAGAGAGAGAGAGAGAGAGAGAGAGAGGAAGGGAGAGAAACAGAGAAAGAGAGCCTACTGCACGTAATTCCCGCTGAAGAGAAAGTCGGCCGCAGAATGAAAGGAAACTGGAGACATCAGGCAGTCACCCATCTCCTCTGTCCATTGCTTATTTGAGCCCCAGGTCCCAGGCATTTGACTTGGTCACCTAGGAGGCATCTCCAGTTATACGCAAGTAAGAACACACCAGCATGGCTCCGGGGCTCCAGGCGAGCTTCTGCCGTCGTTACAATTTGTTTCATCCGCCATTTCATGTGACAAATCTGTGAAGCTAAGATTAGGGAGCTCTGCACAGTGCAGCCGTGACGAGATGCCATGAAGTGATCACATTTCAGGGAAACAGATAATTTAAAGAACCGCTAATGATGGCTGTTGTCAAGTGTGGATGTGCCAAACACTGTTAGCAAGACTCTCGGGCGCCTTGGCATCCGTTCCATAGATGAGGAAACTAAAGGGCAGAGGGAGAGACGGCTCCGACCACTACATGCTTGATGGACAAGCATGACAGTCTTTAATCCTAAGGCCACAACGGCAGAGCTTGGACATCAGCCAGGTTGGTGTGACCCTAAAGGCTGAATGAACTCTTTTTACAATGTGGTGAGGAGTTGGAGGTTGAAGTGATGCTCTCTTCAAGAATCACAGGAGTGTCTGTAACAAGATGAACAGCATTTTTCAGAAAGCCACTGAAATCAGACTGCATGCGTGTATATGTGTGTGTACATGCATGTGTGCATGCATGTGTGTTCCTGCCTGTGTGTGCATGCATATGTGTGCTCCTGCCTGTGTGTGTACATGTGTCTTCCTGCATGTTTGCATGTGTGTGCATGCATGTGTTCCTCTGTGTGTGCATGTGTGTGTGTTCCTACATGTGTGCACCTGTGTGTGCATGTGTGTATGCATATGTGTTCCTGTGTGTGTGCGCATGTGTGTGCATGCATATGTGTGCCCCTGTGTATTGTCATATGTGTATCTGTATATACATTCATATGTGTGTTCCTGCATGCATGGACATGTGTGTGCATGCATATGTGTGTTCTTCTGTATGTGCATGTATGTGTGTGTTACTGTGTGTGTGCATGCATGTGTGTTCCTGTGTGTACTTGTGTTTGCATGCATATGTGTGTTCCTACCTGTGTGTACATGTATGTTTTCATGCAAATGTGTTCTCCCGCCTGTGTGTGCTCACACCCGTGTGTGTGTGTGTGCATGAGTGTGTGCACAGGTGGAAAGAGTAGGAGTCCAGAGGTCACTGTCAGGGCAGGTGTCTTCCTCAGTTGCTCTCTGTCTCATGTTTTCGCACAAGATCTCTCATTGAGCATGGAGTACATCGATCTGGCCACAGTTGCTAACCAATGAGCCCTAGAGATCCCCATGTCTCCACTTCCCCAGTGCTAGTATTACAAGTTTGAACTCTGACCCTCATGCTTACACAGCAAGCACTTTCCAGAATGAGCCATCTCTCCAGCCCTGAAATCATCTCTAAGGACTCCCAGACTAGAACAACTGTATTACTGTGAGCCTAAGAGTGTGCTGATATTCATAAAGACTAGAACAACTGTATCACTGTAAGCCTAAGAGTGTGCTGATATTCATAAAGACCCTTTGCCTTGGAAAGCCGGCACTTCATACTTTGGCTCTGAAACTGTGTCGAGTAGATGATTATGCAAGATAGATAATTTCATTCTCCTGTTATGAAATTAAATAAAATAACCAATAGCAGTGCCTAACATTTGTCTTATATTTTTTATATATTCAAATATTTCTTGTGTGTTATGTCATTTAATGCATAAAGGATAGAAGGGTACAAATCATGGCATGGAGTCACACAGAATAGCTCAAAAGAAATTACATAAAAGTTCTCAAATCCAAGTAAGAATTAGAACCATTTTATGCTTGTTAAAATGCAGATTCCAAGGGCCAGCTCCCTCAGCCAACTTGACCTGTAGATTTGGAGTGGCATCTCAGTATCACAGCCTAGGAAACATGGACACACATGGGGAGGGGCTGACGTCACCTGGCAAGGACCCAGCACTGTGTGGGAAGAGTGGGGAGGAAGAAGGCTTCTCTTTTTGCCCTAAAGAGGTGACCACCCTTCCTCACCATGAAGTTCTTTACATAACAGGGAACCTCAAGCAGTAAATAATGTGTCTCTGGTCACCCCTGCTCCCAAATTCCATCCATCTCTGCCTCTCTGGGCTTTTTCTTCCTGTACTCTCTCAGTCCATTTCTTATTTTCCCAGTCTTATTTGGCACTCTTCATGCCTTCTGAGCCCTCAGTTGGACCTCACACATTTCAAGAGGCCTTGCCAACAGGAAACATACTTTAAATATCCAGAGCCATGTGGGAGTTCACTGCCAGGGCTCAGAGCACACGCCAGCAATCCAGTCAACTATGCAAATCCACATCCGTGTGAAGTTAGGAGATTTGCTTCTCTATATACCAGAGTCACATGAGGAATTCACCGCTGGCTCAGCAATCTAATCCATTTCCAGGTTCAGGCTGTAGGAAGGAAAATGCCAACCTCAGAATCTCCATGCTTGGCTGATCCAAGGCTTTACCAGACAGGAAGAACTCTTCCCACATAACCATGTCTTGGTAGTAGCTCTCAAGACACAGGGGTCTCTCCCTCTTCCTCCCTCTCCCTCCCTCTCCCTCACCTTTCCCTTCTCCTCCCCCTCTACCCCTCTCCCCCTTTCCCTCCACTCTTCCATCTCTTTCTGTTTGCTGTACTTATGTAAGAAGACTTCAAGAACAGGACCATGTTATATTGACTCTAAATTCCCAGAACTGAACCCAGCAGGGGGCATATAACCAATGCTCTATAAATGTTATGAAATAGAAGTCACCATGGAAATTAGCAAATAAAGGACATTGGAGGGGTAGCCAGTCTCTGAGTTTCTGCACCTGTCTCTGTCCTTACCCCTCTACTCCTCAGGAGGGTAGACACATCTCCTGGACACGCCTCCTCTAAGGCCTCCAGACTGTAGACCGGATGAGCTGTCCCCTTCAGCTTGACTTAGGCTCTCTTACATTAGATGGCACTTACCTTTCCTTGCTGCTTTGTGTGTTCCTTCATCTTCAGAAGGGAACGCCATCTTCCCTGTCTGTGAAAGCTTCATCCAGATGCACCCCAGAGAAAGAGCAGAAGACCATCACGCCCTTAACTGTCCTTGTGCTGACCATGACGGGCTCTGCCTTTCTCTGAGGTGCGGACGCTGACACAGGAGCCTCTGCCCTTGATATTGGGTCATCGTCATTCTCTCCATGGTGACACAAGGTGCTCCTCACTTGTTTACCATCCCTGTGACACCTGCAGGACCTGGGGCCCAATATTTCCATCCTGGCTTGTCAGGAGAGAAATAGTAAGGGGTGGAGTTCTGCATCTATTCTGGTAGCATCTCCTCTAGCCAGAAGGGCAGAATCCACTGTTAGGGAAAGACTCGCTTTCCAAGGCCTCTAAAATCTTCTGTGAAGAAGAGAAGACCCAAGAAGCCATTCAGTCTGGCTATTGGAGAGTGACAAGGACATGGGCGTTGAACCCTGAACTATCTCCCTCCAGGCTGCAGAACCTATAATGGTGAGCAAGGTGTTTAAGCTGACTGATCTTAGCTGGGTCTGGAGTCAGTTCAGAGACACACCCCTGGGATGATCACTAAAGGCGGCTTGGGAAGGATTAACTGAGTGCGTGGTACCTTTCCACAAGGGTCCAGATGTAGATACAAATATATGCTATGGATAATATATTCTGCTCTGGCCTTGAACTTATTGTGCAGACCAGGGTGACCTTGAATTTCTGATTGTCCTCTCTCTGCCTCTTCTCTAGCGTGCTGGCATTACAGGTGCGTGCTACAAGAACCAGCGTGCGTAGTTTCAGGATCAACTCCAGGGCTCCTTACACACTAGGCATGCATTCTACCAACTAAGCTACATCCCCCAACTGGACTAGAAGATCTGCTTAGACATCTCCTTTGATTTGATGAGTTAACTGAGATCTTGTCGAATAATAAGGTTCTGCCGAGAAACCACAGGGGATGATGGTCTGTGGCTAAGTCACCTGCATTTGCTCTGCCGTGAGCTGCATTCACAAGCTTGACCTTTGTCAGCTGTGACAACCTGGGCTTGTCCCTTCGCTGCAGTCTGTAATCAATATATCCTCTTTGAGCTTTGATTTTGACGACTTTTGCTGTCCAGGTGTTATGGTGGCCACCTCTATGGTTAGAGCACAGATTTCAAGTCAGGCTGAGCAAGGTTTGAGTCTTAAGTCTACCACTAAGCAAGTGTGTTGGGATAATCTTTTTATACATTGTGTGAAGATGTGTACCTGTCCTTCCTTGCCTGTCTAAGGCACCTTCTGACTGGTTTAATAAGGAGCTAAACAGACAGTAAATAGGCAGGAGAGGATAGGCGGGGCTTCCAGGGAGAGAGAGGAACTCTGGGAAAGAATCTGAGGTGGGATGTTCACCAGCCAAATATGGATGCAGTCAGATGTATAGTACTGAGGAGAGGTAATGAGCCATGTGGCAAAACATATATTTATTAGCATAAATGGGATAATTTAAGTTTCAAGAGCTAGTTGAGAACAAGCCTAAGCTGCCAACCTTTCATAATTAATAAAAAGTCTCCGTGTCACTATTCGGGGGCTGGCAGTCCAAAGAAAGACCTGATACACAAGTGTATCCTCTTAATCATATTTCTTAGGACCACAGAGGGCCTAGTTTGTACAACTATAAGATGGAAATAATGATCACACCTGACCTAGTGGGTTATTATAAGGACAAAATGAGACCGCGTATAACAACAGTACCTAAAACACAGTAGATACTAAATAAAAGCTAGTGGTCATTTCAACCAAACTGGCTTTGTGTACAGGACCCAGACCATGTCCTCTGATGAGCAGCAAACAGCACCTGAAGAAACCAATCTTTCAAATAAAGTTGGTTGAGCATGTCTGTCCAGGGCCGAGTGGTGCTAGAGATGAGGATGGATGGAATGCCATGATGAGGAGCAAACAGTTTCAGAGAAAGAAGAAAAACCAAAATAGCATTTTTGTAGCATGTCTTACTACCTGAACAAAGAGCTGAGCATGCATGGTGCTCTGCTGTGCCCTTAGGAAAGCTGATTGCGTGTAAAAAGGCAAAAGATTGAAAATCTACCTGTGGTCATGGCCCCTCAAACGATTCAAGTTGGAGGCATCTCTGCGGACAGGTAGGACAGATAAGGAAGGGGATACCGCTTCTCTAGGGCCTGGTCCAAGAGACCTTCACACACAAGATCCACAGCCGGAGGATGTCTGCCAGCAGTAGCTGTGATGGCAGGCCTACCTCCACATCAGGAAGGCTGACACAGTACCAACCGTACTAAATTAACTTCTCAGCACAGCTTTCTGCGGGGTGTGCAGGCCCCAGGCCACCATGACGCCTTCTATGGTTGCTTATTAAACTGAAGAGGGAAAAAGAAACCATATTTTCCTTGAGTCCGTCTCCAGTCTGAAGGGCTGGGTACCCATCTCATCACGGAGGAAATGTCCTGTGCGTTCCCTCAAAGAGCATCCTTGTTACCCTGCACAAGGAAGGCAGGGCAGCCATTTCCTCTCTTTTTTCCTCCTCCACCCCTTCCCTTTCTTTCTCCTGTTTATGGTATTTGTGGGAGGCAGCAGCAGAGGCTCTCCATTTGGGGAAGCCTGCCTGGTTTGAGGAAGGGTTAAACAAACAAATGGCAACAACACCAATCAACCATCTTTGCTTACAGCCCGCAGAGTCAATCTGCCTCCTGGCTGTGGAGCTACCAACCAGCAAAGGCAAACTAATTAGACACAGACAAACACTTAGGCAATCACACCTTGTGAATGTAAGCGTCTTCTTGTCTCTCAGCTGCCTCAGAGCGTGAGACAACAAATCCCTGCAAACAAGTTCCTCGCTCTCCCCCCCCGCCCCCCCCCCCGTTAGTGAGACCTAACGGATCACAATGGCTAGAGGTGAAAGGTGACAGCCCGTCAGGTAATGACATCGCTCCAACAGCCCATATTAAAGCAGCCACGCTTGTTTAGACTAGCCTATTTGCACCTACCTACAGAGGGCCTTTTTAATGTAATTATTAGCCTTCGATGCCCTGCTTAGGATCTGAAAGTATCGTTCATTTTCATCTTGCTTCGGCTACCGCTGCTCTCTCCCATCCCTCCTCAGCAACCTCATCTTCCCACAGCCAAGTGTAGAGACAAGCACCAGCCAGAGAGCTGAATTAACAAGAACGAGTTGGCAGGTGAGCTATGTGACAAAAAAGAAAAAAGAAAAAGAAGAAAAAAAACTAAAGGAGTTGACAATATATTCTAATCACTATCTGTCTGTGGAAACCTTGAAAAATTAAACGGCTTTTTCATGGAGAGACCAAAAAGCTATCTCACTAAAAGACCAAACCTACAGATGTAAAAACAGAAAGGTTTGAATCATGTAATAAAAATCGAGCCAGTAAATAACTGTATATAGCATTTTTTAAAAATAGAAAGAAGCTAGAATGTATTGACAGGGTGGGTCAGGAGTCTAATAAATGCTCATCATAGCTCTGAATTTGGCCTTTGACGCTTTAAGTAGCTGGAAGGAATGGGTCCCTCCTGACCTCCCTCTGTATTATACAAACAAATCCATCACCATGTAAAAGTTTGGCTGATACATTACAGGCCCAAAGGTCAAAGACCAGAATTGCTAAGTTCCCTGGATGGTTCGCGTCTCTGCTTGTAAGCATCCAGGTCATATGCGGGCAGAGCAGCAAGGCGTTTTCATCCGTCCAGTATTAATTGTTAAATATCTGCTGTTGCTTCAAGCTGTGCTCGCTTCAAAATGATACAGTTGACTTGGTGTCGAGACGGGTCTCAGCCTGGCTCCTCAAACCCTATTGGCGCTGTCATCGCACTGCAACCATGACTATCATTTATTCATGGTATGAACCAGAAGAATATTTCCTGACAGCACCAGTTTAATATTACAGAACGCCTTCTGTGCGAAGCAATGGGCTCCTCCCTATTGTCCTTCTTTCTCTTCTCTTTAGCTCTTCCCCATCATCTCCATCTTCTGTCCCCTCCCCTGGATGGAGGAAGGATGTGACAGAAGTCAGTAGTCAGCTCCGAGAAGGGCAGTCAGAGCACGGTGACCCCAGAGGTGTGGAAGGACACGGGAAGAACATGGGGGAAAACATGGGCTGAACCACTGGAGAGAAAAATGATTGGGCAAAGGACTAACCACTGGAGAGAAAAATGATTGGGCAAAGGACTAACCACTGGAGAGAAAAATGATTGGGCAAAGGACTAACCACTGGAGAGAAAAATGATTGGGCAAAGGACTAACCACTGGAGAGAAAAATGATTGGGCAAAGGACTGTCTAGAGGTAGCGTTCACTCTACCTTGCCTTGCTGCTGCCTAGTGCCAGTCCTGTGTCAGTGAGAACAATATGGACACCCACTCAGACATAGCCCCAGATTTATGAGAGAAGAAAGGGAGAGAAAGGTACTGTCTACAACTCCCATCATAATTCCAACTAAGATCTAGGTGCCAGTATCATACACTACACCACTGTCTAAAGTTCCCTTATTTTCCTGCTTCATGGTAGCTCTTAATTGATACTAAAAGGGTTAAATATTATAGCAAATAAAACAACAAAGTGTCAAAATTATTGCATACCCAACAATGTGGTCCTCCAATGTCTTCATCAAATACCCATTGCATACCATCTACGATGGCTGATGCTGTATGTCAGCTGAGCCAGGTGACGGATCACATCTTTATGGTCAAATGGCAGTCTAGGTGATGCAAAAAAAAAGTATTTTTTATCTTTATTATCAGTATTTGTATTAATAGTATTCAAATAAAGCAGAATATTTTCTACAATATAAATGGCTTTATTTAAACAGTTGAAGATCTTAAGAGCAATAATAGGGGCTGGAGAGATGGCTCAGGGGTTAAGAGAACTGACTGCTCTACCAGAGGACCTGGGTTCAATTCCCAGCACCCACATGGCAGCTCACAACTGTCTGTAACTCCAGTTTCAGGGGAGCAGACACCCAGGGCAAAACACCAATGCACATAAAATAAATTTTTAAAAAAGAGCAATAATAGAGGCCTCTCAGAGAAGAAGGAATTCTAACATTAAAGCAGAAAACCTACCTGTGTCAAGCCTATTGCCCTGTGGAACTCAGACACACAGTTACAATGTGTCTTTCCTGAATCTCTATCCTGTCAGCCTGATCTACCTATCTTATATAAATATACTATAGGTCCTATGGATTATGTTTGCCTGGAGGACCATTGATTATACTCTACTGTATAGGCAGTTCTGTACTTATACATTAACAGATGAGATACATGGATTAAAAACACTCTTATCTTCAATGGCATTCAGTGCACACTCACCCTGTCTTCAAAGTTCCCAACATGGATAAAGAGATATTGCTATCTTTAAGATCACAATCCAATCAAGAAAGTGGTGTACACAGAATACAAATCCATATAGCAGCACAGGGTAAGTCCTCGAAGAGAAGCAAAGAGTGTTCAGGGTTCTTTACAGAGAGGCAGGAGCGTCTGCCAGCAGGGACAGGAGAAGGCTTCATTCGGGAGACAGCATGAGGGCTGAGCTATCACATCACCAGAAGTGCTAAAGTCCTCGAACTGCTAGAAAAGCTCCATCCGAGGGGTCACAGACCGAAATTCACTTGTCTCAGTTTCTCCTGTCCCCTTGATAAGAGACTCCAGCAAAGCTTCTTGGGAAAAGAATAGCTTGTTCAGCTCAAGACACCGTCCAGCAGGGTGAGAAGTCAAGGCAACATTTGCTTGAGCCTGGTCATGTCGCATCCACAGTCAGGTGGGAACAGTGAACGCAAGCTCCCTGGTGCTCAGCCGGCTTCCTCCGCTACTGGATAGTCCAGGATCCCCTACCTAGGAAATGGCACCACCCGCAGTAAGCATATTGCCCCACCTCTCTGAATGTAAGCAAGGCAACCCTCTCCAGGCATGCCCAGAGTGTCATCTCTCAGATGATGCTAGGTTTTATCGAGTTGACTATCACCACTGACTTTCACCACCACTCAACCAAAAGGTCCGGAAAGCTCTAAACTAAAGGGATGCTCTATGACGCTATAAACTGAAGGGACACTCTATGACACTCTAAACTGAAGGGACACTCTATGACGGGGCTCTGTACAGTGTGGTATTCAAAGAACGCCTGACTGGGCAGCCAAGGCCAAGCCCATAGGGTGACAAAGAAGATGGTGGTTTTACAGCAAAACAGGCTTCAGCCCTGGATTTCTACAGCCGCTGGTCTGAGAAGCAGTCCCCTACTCTGCTGCTTAGGTTCACCTGGCCTTGGCAGGCACCAAACAATAGAGCAGAGCAGCTTGGCTGCAGGCCTCTTGGAGCACATGTCAGGGCTGGGGACACTCAGCCAGCTCTGCCCAAACTGCCCAGTTCTGATTTCAGGGTTATTACTATGGGACATGCTAAGTGCAGGAAAGAAAATTGTATTCATTGCCTACCACTTCCAAAAGAGAAGAATCACAATATCTTTTAGAAATCCTTCCACAAGCTGGAGAGGGAGCTCAGTCAGTAAAAATGTTTGCTAGGAGCCGGGCAGTGGTGGCGCACGCCTTTAATCCCAGCACTTGGGAGGCAGAGGCAGGCGGATCTCTGTCAGTTTGAGGCCAGCCTGGTCTACAAGAGCTAGTTCCAGGACAGGCTCCAAAGCCACAGAGAAACCCTGTCTCGAAAAATTTTTTTGAAAAAAATGTTTGCTAGATAAGCCTGAGGACCTGAGTTCAATCCCCACCACCCACATAAGAAGCAGGGCATGATGGGATGGGATTGTAATCCCAGCACTGAGGAGACGGAGACAGGCAGATGGCTACAGCTCACAGCCTTGCTTTCAGCAGGCTCCATATTCCAGTGGAGGACGATCTCAGAAAGTAAAACAAGGCGGAGTCCCAAGGAACAACAATCAAGGCCTACACACACACACACACACACAGGTGTGCACATGCACCTACATGCATACATGCACCTACTCACACATACACACATACACACAGGGAAAAGAATATTTCCACCAAAACAGCTACCAGAGCTTAGGTGAGGTTAAAACGCAAATGCCTTTGAGCCTCTGTTGAAGGATTGACTACGCAGAAGGAAAGGCATAGTCAGGCAGGGAAGTGTGGGCTATGCAAGGTCCAAATACCCAGCACTGGCCCTTTCCCTAGTACTTCCTAGCCCATGGTATAAAGGGCTAACCTGGCCTATGTCTAACATGCAGATATTTGAAGCAGTCTACTTCGAGGAGGCCCTAAGATGCTAAGGCATTATCAGTCCTTAATAGTAAAAGGTATGCTGGCATCAGATGGGATGGTTCCGCTAGACCCTTAACTTCCCCTCCTGAGCAGAGCACCAGGGAGAACCAGGTTCACCTGCTTGACCCAAATGATGCCATGGTTTTAGCAGCAGAGGCAGTCTGGGTGGGGAAGCTGGAATATGCGGGATCCAGAGTTCCATCTGGCCCCTCAGTCAGGGGTAGCATTAGAGCCATCAATGCTTTAGCTGCTCTCTCAGCGCTGGCCGGGGGCCTTCTCATTCCCTCTGGCCACCTGTCCTTCCTCGTGCTATACCAGTCACAGCAGAGGTGGACAGGTCTGGGGACACTGGTGAATTGCCACCTTGACCAAGGCCTTGCCCCATTCAGCTCTAGACTACAGAGGAGTTAGCCGCCCTTCAAGACAGAATCCAAAGACCATTGGAGAATCTTGGTTTTTGCAGAACCATGAAACTGCACCAAGGTGGGACAGGCCATGCCCATAAACATGGGGCAGGAATGCTGGACTCCCCAACATCACTACCACCATTTGCCGTAAAAACCAAGGTGCCTTTGACTTATGACAGATGGAAATGTTTATAGACCTGAGTGTCTTGGGAAAAAGCAATACCTTTTTGTTAGAGCAAAGATAGCACAAGGGCCTGGAAAGATGGTTCAGTGCCTAAGAGGTCTTTCTTCTCCTGCAGAGAACACAAGTTCAGTTCCCAACACCCACATCAGGTGACTCCCACGACCGCCTGTAACCCAGCTCCATGGGAATCCTACACCTCTGACCTTCATGGGCACCTGCGCTCGTGCACACACCCACCGCACTCACGTGCACACACCAACCATACTCATGTACACATATCTATACCCATATACATAATTAAAAGAAATAAAGAAAATCATTAAAGACAAAAGATATCTCAGGCAAGGGAAAAGAGGTAAGCACAGACACTCGTCTTCGTCCTTTCTAGAAACTTGGGGGCAGCTCTCTGCAGTGCCAGCCTGAGCCGAGCTGAAGAACATCATGTCTGTTCTGTACGGCACCTCTCCCTCATTCCCATGCACTGTTCCTCCACGGCGGTGCTCACTAAACCGGCCAGTCACAGCTCACTCAGACCTTTCCCAGAAGTGTGGTGATGCCCTTACCCACGCTCCATGAAAAACAAAGCGGACGCCCCAGGGCATGGAGAACACGCAGGAACAGCTATCTCTTCCTGTCTGGTTTTCCCGCCTACACTTCCTCTCTGGCTACCAGCCAACCAGCATTTATTTAAAATAGAATTGACAGAATATAGAATTGTCCCGCACCACCTGATGGCCCTGAAATAGGGCCCACCTTTGTCTCCGAGACAACCTGCTATGAGGAGACAGTGCTAGCCACCAGCCACGCCCACCTTTATGCTTTTTTGAAAGCTACCTGTTTATCAACGCACGTGGGACAGAGCTAGACCTGTGGAGTAAGTGATCAACAAAACCTGGCACTGACAAATTCATCGAGTCTCCACCTCACCTGTGTCCGGGGGGAGCTCCCCGTGGTTTTTCTTAAAGGTTCTGGCCACCTGAGAAGCCCTGCTTCAGAAGTACCTGCTTTAAGGTAAGGCTCACACCGAGAACAAGAAACACATGCACAGTGGGACGCCAACAGAGGCAGAACTCGGAAAAGGCCAAGGGCACTTGAAAGCCCTAATCCACTTTTATTCAGCAACTTTGCTGTTTTGAAGATGAATCACTGATGTGCAAACAGAAATTCAACTTAGCCTGAACTGGCCGAGATCCCTCCCAGCTGAGGCATTCAAGCAAGTGCTCACTAAAATCACAGGAGTTTGGGGTTCATGCCCCAGGATGATCAGAGGACATTACCAGCTCTGGGCAGCATTCGCCAGCTACACTGCCAACTCACCCTTTGGTTTTCCAGTGCTCCATGGTCACTCTGGAATTGAGCTCTTGCCTGTAGTCCATGGTGGCAGAAGGGAAATGGACAAGAAGTGATCACTAATGAAATACGGTGGGAGCTGAAATCCTAACTGCAGCTCCTCTCTTAACTAGAATCCTGTCTCCTTTCTACCTGCCTCATACACCCACCATATCGTTTCTCAGTCAAAACCCTTTAAATGATAGACCCTCCATGGGATCTCTCTTGTCCCTTCCACCAGATGTGAAGTCTCCCATATGTTGGCATCAGGTCACTTAACAGCGAACTCTGATTCTGTCCATTCTCCACTGCAGGACCTGGGGACAGTAATTTAATCGTCACATATCCCAATCTACATATCTGTGAAAGGGGTAGAATAATACTGCCGACATTAAAGGGTGGTGAGAATCAAAAACCCCCGACCCGTGAGAAGCACTTAAGAGGGTCCAGGTGCCTGTGCACAGCTGGAGCTAAGTGCTGTCATGGGCCACCAGTGAAGCCTGCTAAGAGAATGCTGGCCCATGAAAAGCCCATCGCTGACTTCCCCAGGTGTGTGGTCTCCTGGTCTCCTGGGTGTATGGTCTCTCCCCGCTTTTCTTACTTGATTAGGGAGGCCCCGCGTTATTACCAGCCTGGAGGACTTCTGTTTGTGCTCAGCAGAAATTAAAGTTGTTACCCTGTTACTCATCTAGACTATGTGTGTAAAGCACTTACCGTGACTCAACACCTGGAAAGAGGCACCTCTAGAGCAGCAGGGTTTCTTTTGGCTCACGGTTTCCGAAGGGACACACCATGGTGAGGAAGACCTCAGTGTCAGGATGAGGAGAGGAGACTGGAAATGGGCTGGGCCAGTGACTCACTTCCTCCAACAAGTCTCCACCTCTTTGAGGGTACACAACTTTCCCAAGCTGCACCTCAACTGCAGATCAGGAATTCACACCCATGACTGCAGGGCACATTCCCTGGGCAAACCACAGCGCCCACCTTCACATATGGTGCTTGGAACCAAAGCCTGCATCTCTCTTTTGCGGAACTAGTTTGCATATACTCCGGATGAATACTGGAATTAAGCCCAGAAAGTTTACATAGCATCTGACACATGCTATGCTCTGGGGATATTTTGAAGACTTTTGGTTGACTATTGTATACCAAGAATAACAATCCGATTGTCTATATCAAACTCTATCCCTTCGAAAATTCCTGCATGTGAGAGAGTAAAAACAACAACACAAACTCAAAATTTGTCCCCTGGGTACGTGCCTGGATGAGAAGGTCTGACAACACACAGACACTTTCCGTGTAGAGCCGCACAGACAGACACTTTCCGTGTAGAGCCGCACAGACAGACACTTTCCATGTAGAGCCACACAGACAGACACTTTCCGTGTAGAGCTGCACAGATGGTTTCCGTGTTGAGCCGCACAGACACTTTCCATGTAGAGCTTCACAGACAGTTTCCGTGTTGAGCCGCACAGACACTTTCCGTGTAGAGCTGCACAGACGGTTTCTGTGTTGAGCTGCACAGATGGTTTCCGTGTTGAGCTGCACAGACACTTTCCGTGTAGAGCTGCACAGACGGTTTCCGTGTTGAGCCGCACAGACACTTTCCGTGTAGAGCTGCACAGACGGTTTCCGTGTTGAGCCGCACAGACACTTTCCGTGTAGAGCTGCACAGACGGTTTCCGTGTTGAGCTGCACAGACACTTTCCATGTAGAGCTGCACAGACGGTTTCCGTGTTGAGCTGCACAGATGGTTTCCGTGTTGAGCTGCACAGACACTTTCCGTGTAGAGCTGCACAGACGGTTTCCGTGTTGAGCTGCACAGACACTTTCCATGTAGAGCTGCACAGACGGTTTCCATGTTGAGCTGCACAGACACTTTCCGGGTGGAGCAGTCATGCACAGTCCTCGTCCTTCCCACCAGTGCATGACTGTAGCTGCCAGAAGCATCGGCCGGAACAAGGACAGTCGCCTGCCTGGAGTTAGCAGTTACTATATTTATTCTCACTCTGATCTGCGGTTGGTATCGTGGCTTCCAGCCCCACGGCTGCATTGTGAGATGTGGTTATAAGTCTTCATCATTTGGCTTGCAATATCCATTTTCAAATTTCTCTCTTGTGAACAGGAATTACACTTAGTAGTGGTTCTTCTAACATCCATAGATGGTCTCTTTAGTTGGCGTAAGCCTACATCCCTTTCTGCTTAAATCTTTAGAATGTTTCCCTTAAGAACACCTTTGCTCTATTCCGTCTCTTCTTCCTGGTGTGTCTGCCTGGTAGTTGGTAATTTTAAGCTGCTCTGATTGGCCTTTAAAGAGACAAATCTTAGGGACTGGAAAGACAGCTCAGCATTTAAGAGTGCTTACTGCTCTCGTGGTGGACTCTGGTTTGGCTCCCAGCACCCACATGGCAGTTCACAACTGCCTGGAACTCCAATTCAAGCCTATCTGACACCCTCTTCTGATGTACACGGACTCATGCACACCTGCAGTGCACTCTAGCACACACATATGCACACAAAAGAAATAAATTTAAATTTTAATGGAAAAGTAAGAGACAAAATTTTATGAGCTTCTCTGGGTGGGATTTGTACTGTTTTGGTGCAGCAGGGTGAGCCCTGAGTGCAGAGACCACTCAGGCAGTGAAGGAAGAGATGAGCAAGAAGACTAGAAAGGGCAGTCTGCTTATGAGCAGGACGATTTTGCCCGCATGTTGGACTGGGCACCACTTGCAAGCCTGATGCTCACAGAGGCCAGAAGAGAGCCTCAGTTCCCGGAAGTGGAATTATAGACAGTTGTGAGCTGCCATGTGGGTGCTGGGAGTAGAACATGGGTCCTTTGAAGGAGTAGCCAGTGCTTTTAACCACTGAGCCATCTCTCCAGGCCCTGCTACCTCATTCTTATAGCTACACAAACCCATTAAGGAATTTTTTCTCTCTTTCAATGACTAATATTTTAAATAAAGCCAGCAAGAAACATGCCATATAAGTGAGTGATCGTCCACGCCCTGCTGGGTATAAAGCAGGGTCTCTGGGCTCAGTCACATGTCAGCAGCCACTTCAGGACTTGGATCTAATACAGAACGCTTTAACCTGCCCCAAAGTGTCTCAATCGAGTATTATTAATTTAAAACTATGGACATATGATTAGGAAGTTCTACATAGAAATTTTTATCTCAAGCTCTTTGATCTATCAATCAAGTTTAACATCATTCTGTGTTATGTTTTTAAACTATCTCCCGTGTTACCCAAGATAATTTATTAGTTGGAGGTTTAGACCCGAGGGAAACAAATTAACTTTCTCATAATTTCATGTTTTTAAAAGAAATGGGTTTATTTCAAACTGCGGCTTTTCACAGACAGATTGGGAGTGAGTCAGTGGCAAAAGGCTAGGGGTGTGGCATTGCTGGAAATTAAGGAACCAGTCTAAAATCGGCCTCTAGAGCTTTCCTCCCCAGCTGGGGCTCTCCAGAGAATGCCAGCGCACAAGAGCCACAGAGCCTCAGTCCCTCCAACTCCTGTTTTCATTTTGCTTGATTATTAGTTTTTAATTTTACTTTTTTAGATTAAAAACAAACATTTGTTCCCATGTTTCATGGCAACGTTTGAGTTTAGGGACCTCTTGCTGGCTTTTGCCTCACAGCGCATGTGTCCACTGTCCACGAAGGCAATGCATTGCTTTAAAAGCTGCTTTCCTTCAATCGGGCTACGGTCTGGGCCTTTGTCCTCCTTTCTGCCTATGCTGCCGGTCCCTGCTCTTCCGCCCTGGACCCACGTCCAGCGGTGTCGCTTTCACATGAATGATGTGAATGGATGTCCCAAAGGTCTTCTGCTGGCAAGCATTTTTATCTATGAAGTGGGCTTCTTTGGCTTGTATATGAGCCTTTGCCTCTCCATTATAGGACTTCTCTATAGATCTCTCCTGGTGATAAAGATATCTTCCATTTATTTTTAGTTGGTATCATTTTTGGGGTTTTTTTTGTTTTGTTTTTTGTTTTTTCGAGACAGGGTTTCTCTGTAGCTTTGGTGCCTGACCTGGAACCAGTTCTTGTAGACCAGGCTGGTCTCGAACTCACAGAGATCCACCTGCCTCTGCCTCCTGAGTGCTGGGATTAAAGGTGTGTGCCACCGCTGTCCGGCTTAGTTGGTATCATTTTTTTAATAGTTTAAAGCTATTTGGTCACCTCCAAAATAGAAGATATTATTTAAAAATAATAATAAAGAACCAAAAATATTTTGCTAACCAAGAATTTTTGTAAAAGACAAGTGTGGAACATCATTCTTGGTTTTCTGTACATGATTAAAAGAAAAGGGTGGGGGTGGGGGTGGGGCCGGAAGCTGGCGAGTTTTAATACAGCAAAAGCCGAAAGACTGTCAAACCAGTCGGTCATTTCTACCCCCTCCCTTTTGTGGCTAGCAACGGAAGCGCAGGTCAATCAGTTACAGCTGTAGGTCTGGGCTTGGTGCCCACTCTCCGCCTTGCCTCTTCCCTTTCTTTCCCAGACGGAGTAAAGGGCGAGGGCTGGCGGTGGGTACAATGGAGGGGACAACGCACTAAGAGGCCTAAATCTAGATGAACGATGGCAGGCTACAGGGATGGCTGGCTGCAGCATCCCAGGCCCTCGCCCATTAGGTAAAGTTTAACCCCTGCAAAGCGGGTCACTTGGCAAAACTGGATGGAAAACAGGAGCTTCAGGTTGCAAGGCGGGCAGAGGCGAAGGAGAGGCTCGGCTGCATATGGTGTCCCATTAATAGCTATCACACTCCATAATGGGAACATTTTTATACAAATGTGTTCTTTGGAACCCAGCCAAGAGCAGGGCACCCTAGTGAAATCACGATGCACAGCTAATGAGATATTTTTGGTGAATTTGGCACTAAAGACTAATAGAACAAATTTGTCCCCAAAATGTTAAATCATTTAGCACTTCTGTGGAGGTGCTAAGCGCATCTAGAACTTTGCAAGGCTGTCAATAAAAATTAGAGACTATTCAAAAGCCTTCCCTCTTGGCTCGCAATCCTTTATCCTCCGACAAGAGGGCCGCCGCGTAACTGAGGAGACAGAGCGTAGCCCTCACACTGGGAGATTCAAGTGGTTGGACTGAGCTGTGAATGCATTCCCTTGACTGAGGAGAAAGTGAGTAGCCTTCACAGGTCACCCTGACAGCCTGTGGTTCTTCTGCCATCACAGACATCTTGTCCCCTCCCCGTGTTCTACCGTTCATTGATGCCCTCTCTTGGCAGTGCATTCAAACATCCAGTCCCAGGCTCATCGCAAAACTTTACCTCCTTCATTAGATATCAACAATTTTCATGCAAGCGACCCTTACTGTTTTCTCTCTATCTGCCCTCAGTCCTACACTTCTGGAGTGTGCGTGTGTGCGCGTGTGCATGTTGTATTTGTGTGCAGATGCACATGTGAGCACACACGGAGCCCAGTGATCTATGTTGGATGTTTTTCTTGATCACCCTCTACTTTATTCTGTGAGAGTCTCTCACTAAAGGAACCCATCGGCTAGGCCAGGCTGGATAGTCAATGAGCTCCAGGGATTCACCTGTCTGCTCCTCCCACCCTGCGGCCGTAGGATAGTAATGAGCTCCAGCCATTCAACTGTCTGCACCTCCCATGCCGTAGCCTTAGAATCACAGATGCATGTACTGCCCCTGGCTCTTATATGAGTTCTGGGGTCCTCTCATATCTTACATCACAGACACTTTACTGAATGAGCCATCTCTCTAACCCCACCCTTCGGATTTAAGAAAAAAATCCTTCAGAACTCCATCCCATCAAGCTCCCTCAACACTGGGCATCCTGCATATTGATGGGAGACGGATCTTCATTAGCGAACACACTCCGAAAGTCGCCCACCTATTTGGAAGCTTTGAATAGCTCCCCGGTCCCTGCCACCTCAAGTCTGAGCTCAGTCATCTGACTGTCAAAACCCTTTATAAGATGACCCCATTCAGCCAAGATAGCCTTATTTTCCACGAGCCATCTTATCCTGCTCGACTCAGGAGACTCATCAGCCATCACTGAGTAAATAAATCCCGGCAACTGCTCACCCTAGAGCCCACTACAGAGAGTGAGCAAGTTTCACCGAGTGGCAATGTGAGCAACGATAAAGCAGAGAAGGGAAGCCCGCCCTGGTGAATAACAGTTTAGAGCTTGGGTTTGAAAACAAGATGGTCTTCCTGGTCTACAGTCCACCCATCCCTACCCCACAGGAAGACCCTCCCCATAAATCCAAACCCAGGGCAAGTCTAGGGAACTACTTTTTATGCTTCTGGAGCAAGGGAAACGATTTCAGGGAGATGGGCCTGTGCCTTTCCCAGACATTCACGGCACCTGGACATCATCACTTCTCCAATGCTCCTCTTTGGGGTCATTCCTTCCTCCCCACACCATCCATCACATCCCCACTCTGTAAGCCTGATCCTGCTGCAGCATGGCCTGCCCTGAGTGCTTTCATCCTGCAGGATTTGGTCGCCAGAGCGTCTGCTCAGTTATTCTTACTAAAATCAATGTTCTCTCTAGGCAATCACTTCAAATCCTCAAGGGGAATAAAGGTCGTCGTTTGAATGGGGCTGGGGTTGTAACTCAATTGGTAGGCTGCCTGCATGAAGCCCTGGGTTTGGCACCCCCAGCGTCACACAAACCTGGCCATGGTGGTATACTCCTATAATTCCCAAACACAGAAGACATAGGCAAAGGATCAGAAGGTCAATGTCATCACTGGCTACATAGCGATTTGTGATCAGACTGGGCTCCATAAACTCCTATCTCAAGATAAAATCAAACCTACATTCCACAAGTTCTATGATCATAAGTTCCCAATAAATTCTTTTTGATCAATCAATTCACACTTTAATTATATTCCTATTATGATCACAATGGTGCTGAGTATGTATAATGGGCTCAGAAAGATCAGTTTAGTCAATGGCTATCCATGTTTGTAAAGCAGCTTTTAAACCACTCCAGATACCATACTGGAATATTCTATCAGCACACCTGCTGTGACAGAGAAGGCTAACCAAAATTCTGCCGCCTCTTCTGATTTGGGACTGTCCCTGAGGAACAGCTCCCGTCAATCTAAAGGCAGGGGCTGTGAACCAAGGCCATTCCTGGGCCCCAGGGGCTAAAAGGGTTGCCCCATAATGAAGATCTCCTGGGGTTTAGAAGATGCCAGAACAAATGGTGGAAGGAAACAGGTGCTTGAATCACACCCGCGAATGCCTGTTCCTGCCAGCCAGCAGCATCTGGGTGGGACTGTTACATATATGAGACTTTTGTTGCAGTTAGCTGCTAAGAAATCTGAGGTTTGTTACAACAAACCAGTCACTTACCTACTTCCGAAAGAATAAAATTAGCGCAGAGAAGAGTCGTTTGAGATGAGAAGCAATTAAACTCTCCTGCATTAATGCATGATGAGTTATCAAGCTGAAGGCTAATTGGCTTCCAGAGAGCACCTCGGCACATTTAATGAGGAATTCAGGCATGTTCCACCAACCATAGGAAAATGACTTTATTGTGTTCCAATGTACTCGAGCCCATGCTCACAAGGATTGCATGAAGATGCCTCAAACACCCACATCTCCGGCCCAAGTCATTTTCCTAAACTAGAAAGCTACATAGAGCAAATGGTCTGGACTCTTCAGCTGGTCAACCCATGGGCCCCCCACCCAAAGTCAGGAAGCCTAATACCAACTTCATCCTCATCCCCCACGTGGCTTCTCCTCCTGGATGTCGTGTCTGTGGCACTGGCTTCTGCCTGGAGATGAGTCCTCGCTTGCGCAAGCTCAGACGTCTGGTCCTGAAGCACTGACGGGCTTCACTGCCAGGGGAGCTGTGTGCTGTGGCTGTTTCTGTGTGTGCTCCAGACATCTTCCTTAGGAGAGGAACCACACCCTTGCATCTGCACATTTACCCAGCGGAAGAGTAAGTGACCGCCAGTGTGGATACAGGCTGAACGTAAGAGCTCAACTGTGTAGCAAACATCTTCAGAGAACAGAAAAATCTTCACATCCCTGTGGCAGGGCAATAAGTGTGACATCAGAAGAAGGATCCATAAGTAAGAAATTCATAAATTAGTCTTTATAAATATTGAGAGGGTTTGGAATTTAAAAGACACCTTGAGAAAAAATTAAAAATCAGTTAAAAGCTTTGTGTGTCATGGACGTGGCAAATGACAACATACCCCTGTACGTGTTCCCCGTGCCTGGCAGGGGTCCCAGCACCTGCCTAAGTTTGACATACGTGTGTGCAGACCTCCCAATTATTTCATTAACTAAGCGCTCTGACTACCTACTGCTGTGGAACCAAGAAGCCAAATGACTTCTTCAGTGTCATGTACCTGGAAACGGGTCTGCAGATGCCCATGGAGGCGGACTGTCAAATCACTGTGATTGGTACGTCACAAAAGAGACTCATTTCACCCAAAAGATGTGGGGAAAAAAACAATGCCTTCAGTGACTTGTTCTTTTTCCTTCTTATAACAAAGAACAGGCCTCAGCAAATCAAATATGAAGTTCTTTCTTATCCTTTTTGCTGTGTTAAAGAGTATTTCAGTTAACACTAAGGAAAGGCAGGACTCTGAGTTGGTACATAGTGTGCTTTCAAAAGGTCATCTTTATTCTATCCCAGTTTGTGACTTTAAACCCTGGTGAACCAGAAGACAGTAATGGTTGTTGATGCCATGGTCCGACAAACTGGAGTTCCCTGCCTGCCTTTCCCAGGCCCTATCACCACTCACACATCCGCCATCTCTCTAGACTGTGAGTACCGCCACTCACACATCCACCATCTCTCCAGACCGTGAGTACCGCCACTCACACATCCGTGGCCATCTCTCCAGACTGTGAGTACTGCCACTCACACATCCATGGCCATCTCTGCCGACTGTGAGTACTGCCACTCACACATCCATGGCCATCTCTGCCGACTGTGAGTACTGCCACTCACACATTCGTGGCCATCTCTGCAGACTGTGAGTACCGCCACTCACACATCCGTGGCCATCTCTCCAGACCTTGAGTCGCCTATTCTCAATTTATTTTCAAACATGCCCCGTGTCCCTGCCTTACTATCCTGTGAGTGTGTGACATTCAGAAAATGTCTATGATGGAATAAATTCATTCTTCCTGTACATGATCAAGATAAATCTGATGGCGATGTCTAGACTCAATTCTACTCTAAGATACAGCTATTTTCTGTCCAGGAAGATGTTCCAGGCATAAGAAACCACGTGGCTATTTGGATAGTGGCTACTTGTGACTCACTGTACTGCACAGGATCAGGCAGTCAAAGTTACGCTGTGAAACTAACATTAATTTGAGTGAAGAAATGGGATCCTCCTTCTTGAAACAATGAGTTGAGCTTGTAATTCGGTGACCATTGATTGAAACACTTATAGTAAGATATAACTGGAGATAAGTCAATTTGTGCAAGCATCCCTTGAAAAAAACCAACGTTTCTTTCCCTCCACTACCCTGACTGTACCTGCCCTCTAGATTAAGAGTGCTAGTCTGCCTTTTTTTGCTGAGGCTGAATCAATCATTTCATTTCTTCATTACACATTTTAGACAATCGTAACAAATGAAAAATGGAATTTGACTTGCTAATGTTTAATTATTGATGTGGTCTTTTGAAAACATATTTGGTTCTCTGAAACCGGCTCTCAGAACTGTGCTCTGCTATTCATTGGTTCTCTATTCTGTTTGTTCTTGGCCTCTGAGTTCCTTTTCGATTTTCTGCAGGATAGCAAGTGCTGCATAGCCTGCTTTTGAACCGTGTCTTTAGGCATGCTTTTGTTTGACAAGGAATGCCAACGCTGAGCTGACAAAGTCTGTTTGAAAAATCTTTTCCAGGTATACAGGATCAGTGCGCCTGTTCAATGTAGACTGTGATTAGAATTTCCCTTCAGATATTTATATCAACATCTCAGTTTTAAGGAGAGATGTTTTTTTGAATCTACCTGTCACCAAATGCATATAAAGGATACAGAAGTCTATCATTTATATATTCAAATGTGAAATGCTTTTGTGGGAAGGCATTGCTATTCCCCTCTCTTGTCGAAAGGAAAGCAGGCAGGCTCCAAGCACAAAGTCACTCCTCCCCCCAGGGGCTGGAACACACATCTGGCCCCCAGGTAAGCGCTTCAGGGTTAACGTGGAAGGATTTGGGAGAACGTTATCGCAAGAGTCCATCGCTTGCCCGCTTGCCTTTTGAGGACAGGCAGAATGGGAGCAGCTGTGTGCAGAGACAGCACCAGGGGAAAATTTGTGTTTATAAACCTATGTATTAAGTATACAACATACAAACTGCCACTAGGCATGTATACAACCCGCCACTCTTCTTCCTCTAAGGCTGTCAGTGGTCAGCTCAGCTCAGCCACACTCCCTGTATCATCAAACACATTTGAACATGCAGTTCATTCTACCTGAGATGTTATCAAAGAGGCGACCTTAGTTTCAAAAATCATTTATTGAATAAACCATTCCAAAAAGCTGCTCACTTTGAGGGAGCAAGGTTTAGCACTTTACAGAATGGAGTTTCACCTGGGTCGCCAGAGAGGTCCTTCGACTCCAGCAGGCAGACTCACCCTCACATGCTATAAGGAAAGCTTAAAGGGGGCAGTATAAGAAACACTTGGGCCATACTTTTTAAGTATCCTGGTATTTGAAGTATTTACATCACAGTTGTCCCAGGCGTGGCCTGTTGTGTTGAGAAACCTGGTCATGAGAGTTGCTGTAGGAGGCTGCTAGTTTGTTCCCGGCCGCTTAGCCCTGAAATCATCACACAGAAACTGTGTTATTTAAATCACTGCTTGGCCCATTAGCTCTAGCTTCTTTTTTTTGTTGTTGTTGTTTTGTTTTGTTTGTTTGTTTTAGTTTTGGGGTTTTTTTTTGAGACAAGGTTTCTCTGTAGCTTTGGTGCCTGTCCCAGAGCTAGCTCTTGTAGACCAGGCTGGCCTCGAACTCACAGAGATCCACCTGCCTCTGCCTCCCGAGTGCTGGGATTAAAGGCATGTGCCACCACCGCCCAGCTAGCTCTAACTTCTTATTGGCTAACTCTTAAATCTTAATTTAACCCATCTCCATTAATCTGTGCATCACCATGAGGTCGTGGCCTATCAGCAAAGTTTCAGCATGTCTGTCTCCAGCAGAGGCTCCATGGCTTCTCTCTGACTCTGCCTCCTTTCTCCCAGCATTCAGCCTAGTTTTCCCTACCTAGCTCTGTTCCCCTATAGCTCTGCTATAGGCCCAAAGCAGTTTCTCTATTAACCAATGATATTTACAGCATACAGAGGGGAATCCCACATCAGAGAGTAAGCCCTACAAGTGTCCCCCCTTGAAAGTGCTTCTTTCATCTTCCTAAAGAGGACATCCTGTAACTTCTGACATAGCTCTACCGTTCAGGCTATCAACTAATTCAGACTGACCTACTGCGAGTCCACAGTTTCTATTCTGGGGCTGAGGGGATGGCTCAGAACTTCCCAGCTGCTGCTGTCCTTGTTCCCAGTGTTATAGCAAAGAACGGGATCTCTCCCTAAGTGGCTGTCGTCTCCTTCCTTAAAAGGTAATCCAGTTCGCAGACCTCTGGGTCCAGATCCTGAAAGCATACTTCCCCTGGAAAGCGTCGAGCACTGGTGAGCTTTCTCTTCCTCTGTGCACACCAACCAGCCCAGGCTTCTAAATCCTGCAGAGAGGAGTGAGGAGATGGGATGAAGGGCTGCACACCAGGATCAGGCACGGAGCATCACACCTTACCGAGGGTGACGAAAGCACTCCCACTTTGGTGGCCATCCCAGAAAGGGTGGGTTCCCTGGACTGGTGTTACTTTAGCATGGAGTGCTTTCTACACACATAAAAGAAAAAGAAATGTGTGATAAGAGGTTAAATCACTGGTTTTCACACCAAAGCAGCTAAAGGATGAGTATTATGCCAGTCCTGAAATGCCCCACCCCCACCAGCCGCTGCCGATCAAGGACAACAACAAAAAAAAGAACTGTGTTTCTTTGTCTCCTCATGGTTGGGCTCACTTAGTGCTTTTGTTTGAGCCTTCCCACAGACTGACAGGCTAAACTCACGCCAGATACAGTGTGTCAAAAAAAATGGTTTTTTTTTTTTTGTTTTTTTGTTTTTTGCAAGATTGTCTCTGTCCTTTGGGCCAGAGAACGTGTCGGCATCTGTACTGATGAGGGGAGACAGAAAGAAATCAATGTCATTGTAAGCTGGAGGAGGAGATTCTGCAGCCATCCTCTTGGCTTAGCATTTCTGCTGGCTTTCGCTGGACACATTATACAGGCTCTCTTGTTTTTCTGCAGAAATTCCAGAGTTCCCTATGAATCCCCAAGGTGCGCATGCCTAACGTACTCGGGGAGGTGTTGCCACGCTCACAAATTCAAATGATACAAACAAATAGGGCTTTGCAAAACATGTCTAAAACCAGATCCCTGTTAATGCCTACAGTTCTCCAGCTTAGGGAAGAGGGCCCCAGAGGGAGGCACTTCAGAATTCCATAACTACACCCACTTCAGGGTCATTTCAGGAGTGGAGAGTCGATAATCATTTGTTTGGGATGCAGAGGAGGTGAGCAGGGAATTTGAAAGGTGAGGGAGGGAATATTCTTCCTGGGGATGAAATGGAAATTGTTTACTCCAGCATCCCTCATTATCCTCTTGATTTCCATCCTACCTGACACTAAGAGTCCCTCTTATCTTCCACACCCCCCTCTGCTCTTACGATTCTCTATTCCCTTTGATTTCGTGATGAAAATTTGCAAGTCTGAAACATGTATTTCACCTGCAATGTTAATATTCAGGCCCTGTGGAGTGAAAGAGGGAGGGGAAGTCCCCACTTTTCTCAGCCCTTTAGAACGAGCGAAGTCTAAACGGGCAGACTCCTGTCCACTCACCCACCCGTTAGTAGCGCTTGCTGGCGCTGTTGCTGCTGACTTTTTCTAGGATGGTCACTTCATGCAGAATTCTAACTTGTGTCAAGATAGAATAAAGAACATTTTTACAAATTTTTCCTTAATGTGTAAGGATATTTTACCTATGTGTATGTCTGTGTGCTGCTTGACTGCCCGGTGCCTACACTGGTCAGGAGGAGTGATGGATTCCCTGGAACTGGAGGCACTGAAGGTTGTGAGTGGCCACATGGAAGCTAAAAATCAAACCCAGGTCTTCTAGAAGGAGCAGCTGGTACTCTTAATGGCTGAGCTATCTCGCCAGTCCCAAGAAGAACACTTACAAAGTATGCCTCATTTTGAAAGTAGAAGAAAAGGAGGAGGAGGAAGATGAAGGGGAGGAGGGAGGAAGATGGAGAAGGCGGCAGCAGCTAATTGCTTTGCTCTGCCCCTCCGCCTTTCCCTCCTCTTATTACTACAAATACATTTGCTCCCGGTCTTTTGTCGAGACCAACAGAACTTCTTGAAAAGAAAGCCATTTCTCAAACAAGAAATATTCTCAGGGCATGGGGAGGAAAAGCCATTAAAGAGTTTAATTCTGCTAAAGTGAGATCCCTAGCTGCCCAGTGCCTGAGGCAGCTCGTACAAAAGGAGCTGTTCCAAAGCCCGAGTGAGAAAGCTCTTGGCTGTGCACACATACACACACACACACACACACACACACACAGAGAGAGAGAGAGAGAGAGAGACACACACACATAGACACACACACAGACACACACACAGACACACAACACACAGACTCACACACAGACACACAACATACAGACTCACACACACAGACACACACACAGACACACACACAGACACACACACACAGACACACACACACAGACTCACACACAGACACACACACAGAGATGCCCCCGCAGCACATTAGAACCCTGTCCAGTGACATAACTCCACCAAACTCTGTCCCCAGTTCAACCCCGGAGTCATCAGCACCACACCCTATGACAAGCTTGCAAGAATCCACCTGGTTTCTCCCAGCTCAGCGAAATGTGTTAACTCTGGGATCCTAGGTCTTGGTTTCTCCATTGTTTAAAAAAAAATCAATAAAAAAATGATTTAAAAATTTATCTTACACAGTTTTCCTTTACAAAAATATTTCTACAAAGTGCTTGCACCATGTCCAACGTGTACCTGGCATCCAATAACTATTATTTTCTTTCTTCCCAAACACTATCCCTGCCCCAAACTTGTTCTCCCCTAAATCAGGAGGGGATGAGAAAGGACAAATGAAATGTATGGTCTTGTAAGCAACACATTATGGGCCTACAAGCACTCAACCAAAACAAGACACAAACACCATTATTTTCTAAATAATATGTGCTATCCTAATTGCATCCAAACTGCGTGGCTTCAATAATTTATCCCAAAGGAGGGCTGTGCTTGCTGATACAGGCCCTGGGTCTAAGTCAACAAGTCAATGTGACTTAGATTAGTTCCCAAGTTATGCAATTTGGGGAGCAATCTAAAAACGTCCCCCCAAAAAAGCCCCTGGGAGAAATGTGCCATTTTCAGGGCGTGTGGACTTTGACAAAGAAGACTAGGGTGTGACTGTCCCCAAGCTGTCTTTATTTAGGGAGCCATAACAGACAGAATATGTGCCATTGTAGGATCAATTCCCGAGACTGTTGCTGTCACAGAAACTGATCTCTGTTCTTTGATAAACAGGAGGTGAGGTGAAGAGCCGGCCTGAGCACAGCATGGGGAACCTTCAACCTCTAGGCTCCAGTACTTTCCCCGTGTGTGGTTACACTGACCATAGACATCAAGTCTATGCTAAAACTTGCTAAAGAAGGTAACTTCACTTTTCAGTAGAGAAGCCAGAGCGGCGCTGAAAGCAGCTCTGCCCCCCACTCCAGCTGAAGAGGGTTGGGGTACAGGTGGATGTCTGTGGGCTCTTGACGAACCACAGCTGATAACAAAGCCAGAGGCCTGGTCTGAAGCTAATCTCCTACGGAAAGAGCACGTAAGCAAACAATAAAGCCATCAGCTACACTCAGGCAGCTTGAGCTGTTTTAGTGAAATGGAAGGACATAAATGTTCTCATGACATCCCTGTCTGGTAAGAATGGGGGCGGTTTCTAGATGCGAAAAATATTGTAGGTCGCTTCCGCTCTCCCAGAAAACCAAAGCAAAACCCTTGGTCTGGCTTGTGTCCCATTATCAAAGGACCATCCATCTAATGAAAGATAAATAAATAACTCAGTTCTTCACCCACCTATAGTTCTCAAGGTCATCACACCTCAAATAAAGGAAAGGCTCTTCCCTGGGGATTCTGTTAATGGACCCTAATAACAAGGGGAACAGGCTGGCAATACACCCACACACCTCGTCCCCAGAAGGGGCACACCACTGTGGCTTCTGTGGCCCAGGAGTCCCTGGCACAGTAAGAGGGAAAAGGGTTGAGGGAGAAAACTTCAGGCTTCCTCAGAGGCACACTCTTGGTTTGGGGTGTGTTGCTCATTTGTAATACAGGCTTTTTGGACACACACTTTCCAGTGGCAATTGGTGCCCACCAGCTTTCTGTCCTGTCTCTATGAGCATTCAGACTGGCAATTTGGGGACGACACTTCCTGTGGCAATGACCCAAAGGCTAGCATGTAACCACTGTTTGTTTTTATCTCAGCCAGCAATAATAGTCAGCAAAACATTGTTCTGAACCTTCTATGGCTGGCAACTTGATCATCCCCAAGAAAGCTAGCATTCCATTTGACAAACGTGAAAGAAGAGGTGTGAAAATGTTTGCTCATCAGCTCCAGGTGACAGTTAATACATACATGGTAACATTCCCTTGGAGTCCGTACCCATAAGCAATATATTATCAGGCTGGTCAGTCACTAACAATAAAAGAAGAGCAAGAAGATTAACACATGAACCAAAACTCAGAAAGACAGCCAGTCCCTAATCAAGCAGACTAATAAATAAATCAGGTCTCAATTGTGGGTGTTAAGAGTCCAACTCGGGTTCACATCCTAGGTGGGCTCTGGCGAACAGCGTGTTAGTCAGCATGAAGGTTGAGTGTGTTTACCTCCTTCTAAGTTCATGTGATGAAAACCTCTCAAGGAGCTGGCTGTAGGAGGCAGGGCCTTCGTTACTCTAACAGTTCTCAGGAGCGTTATTGCTCTTACATGTGCAGCTCTGTGCTGTGAGCATCTGGAGGTAATGGTCCTTCCTCTCTCTCTCTCTCTCTCTCTCTCTCTCTCTCTCTCTCTCTCTCTCTCTTTCTTTCTCTCTTTCTCTCTCTCTCTTTCTCAGCACCCCACAGATTTCAAAGCCCATGCCTGAGACAACTAATGGGGATTAGGCCATTGAGGATAGGGATTACACAGTTGAGGATCACAGCAAAGCCAAGCTGTTCCCAGGGACCAAACCCCTCAACCTTGGCTTCATTACCAAGTTTCTCTAGCTGAACTAACCCAGCCCACACCACCATGCATTCCCTTGCAAATACAAATCATTACCCAATAAGCCATGGACACAGAGGCTGTCCACAGCACACAGAGCCGTGGGTCAGAGCAGCAAATCCCTCCGTTTGGAGGGAAAGAAGAGAAAGCAATGGCATTAATTAGATAAACCGCTACTTGGAAAAAGCTTTATGGAAGTGTTTTAGATTCTCCTTTAATTAGGAGAGTAATTGCTTCACTTTCATCCTTAGGTGAGCTCTCAAAATCTCCCACGTCTCCCTTCCAATCCCAACAAGAAACACACAAAGACCATGGGAATAAACAAACTAGGTAGACTTTTAAAGACACTTCATCTTTCTGAATCCTGGGTTTGCCATCCATACAATGAGGAGATTGGTCAGGGCTGACTCTGAGGGCCCTTCTAGTGGACAGTCACAGCACTGTGCTGAACAGCAAGGCTGATGTAATGGCTGTCCACTCCACCCCCTCCTGCCCTCCTCCCGGAACAGCACATCTGAGGCGTAATGGCATCTGTTTCTTGGATTCCAAAAGCTGTTTTACAGATGTAACCGCCAAAACACTGGACATTTCTCCAGTGGTGTAATCACTGGTGATGCAAGCCTTCACCCTGCTCCTATAAAACCCCTAAAGAAACCCAACACAGGGGAAAGACGCAAAGCGAGAAGAAGACAAATAAGGGAATAGAACTGAAAACATGACATACATGGATAGAAAATGGCGTACGAAAGTCATTAGCATATGCAATTATTATATGCTAATAAAAGCATTTTTAGAGATGCCCAACAACTTTAAGTATGTCATCACTCCATCATGAAAGAGAAAACATAAAATAAAAAAGGTCTAAGAACTATCTAGAGCTAGTTCACTGGTTAAAAGAAATGAAGATGTCCTTGGGTGGTGGCCAAGTTGTCTCTGAACCAGACTTTCTCTATAGTGCCAGATCTGGAGTCAATGGACCACAGGGAGGGGAATGTTGGGTAACTGTAGAGTAGATCAATTTCCATCTAGGGTAGTGATCAAAAGTGAAAGAACCATTTTGTACAGCTACACACTGAATGAAATGGGAAGCTTTCACAGGGACACACAGAGGAACACCTCAGCTTGACAGGAGATGGGAGTGAATATCACACTCATTTCACCTGGAGACTGTTTCTGCTTCCCCATGGTCAACACCAGATACTATGTATATGCTCCAGAAGAGCACTGTATGATGACGTCACACAGATACTATGTATATGCTCCAGTAGAGCACTGTATGATGACCTAACACAGATACTATGTATATGCTCCAGAAGAGCACTGTGTGATGACCTAACACAGATACTATGTATATGCTCCAGAAGAGCACTGTATGATGACGTCACACAGATACTATGTATATGCTCCAGTAGAGCACTGTATGATGACCTAACACAGATACTGTGTATATGCTCCAGAAGAGCACTGTGTGATGACCTAACACAGATACTACGTATATGCTCCAGAAGAGCACTGTATGATGACATCACACAGATACTTTGTATATGCTGCAGTAGAGCACTGTGTGATGACCTCACACCAGATACTACGTATATGCTCCAGTAGAGCACTGTGTGATGACCTCACACCAGATACTGTGTATATGCTCCAGAAGAGCACTGTATGATGATGTCACACAGATACTATGTATATGCTCCAGTAGAGCACTTCTGTATGATGACATCACATTTATTCTCTGGCACTACCCTTCCCAAAGCAAGAATGTCTG
Organism: Ondatra zibethicus; assembly: GCA_004026605.1. Lineage (NCBI taxonomy): Eukaryota > Metazoa > Chordata > Mammalia > Rodentia > Cricetidae > Ondatra > Ondatra zibethicus. The sequence continues at coordinate 71,969 of PVIU01007683.1, forward strand.
TCTCATCACTCCTTGTCTGTCTCTATACCTCCAAACACATAGCAAATTTTCAATAATTAGTGGTTGGAATATCTTTTTTAAAGAAAGAAAATCAATGACCAAGAAAGCTTTAAAAAAAAAAACTGTCCTTCCTTTAGAGAAATTTTCAATACCGCCAAAAAGCCAAAATTAGCATTGTTAAACTTCACATTGATTGTATATATGCTGATTTTGTTTGAGAACCAATTCTTTTGGTAACAATTAGGTGGAGGTTTATAAAATCAAAATCTTGTCCCAATCAACCTGGTGACCACCATCCTCACAAAAACATCAGCCAACTCCAAAGGTCCCTGAAACCCACTGGCACCTCCCCACATTAGCTGGACATGTCTCTGTCGCTTGGACCACCCCACCTTCCCTCTCTAGAGAGCAAGATTCCACCCTCCTCAGAACCGTTATCGCTCCTTAGCACCTCACAGTCCATCTGAACGTCACTCCTTCAATAAGCGTGTGCTGTGGTATGTGTGGCCTGAGCTAAGCTCCGGAAATGCAGACCAAGAAGACACATCCCTGCCTTCATGGAATCCAAACGCACTCGCTGAAAACCAAGTGTCACCAGCTTAATGGACAATGGTCTGAAGAAAACATTGAAGATGATGCTGAAGATGAACCTGCAGGCAAGGTGAGGAAACAGAGAAATAACAAAGCAGGTAGCTCTTCCTGGAGGAGGTGTCCTGTGAGCAGGGTCTTGAAAGACGCAAGGAAAACGAGCCAGGTTGGGACTGGCAAGATGGCTTGGCAGTTAAGAGCACAGGCTGTTCTTTGAGGACTAGAGTTGGGTCCCCAGCACCCATATCAATCAGGTGGCTCACAACCACTGCCCGAGGGTCTGTTGGTGTCTTACCGCTCTGGCAGGTACTACATGCATATGGTGCACATATGTACATAAAAATAAATACATAAATGCTTTTAAAGAAAATGAGTAGGGGAAGAATGAAAAGGGGGAAAGTCTTTTGAGCAAAGTGCCAGGCCCTAAGCCTACAGGAAGTGGTGAGAAAGTTGCTGGCCAACAGCAAGAGGAGAGATGAGCTCAGCAGTAGGATGACAGGGCTGAGGGGGGAGAGGGAGGGAGGATGAAAGCCAGCAGGTCCACAGGGCCGGAGCTTTCTGAGGAGTGCAAGCAAGGAAATGACTTGACCATGCTTACCCTTTATGTCAGAGTAGATAGAGAAGGAGGGCAGACCCTAGACTGAGAGGCATATTGAGAAGCAGTTTTAGAAAGCCAAGTATGGAGGAAGCAAGTTTGAGCCCTCCTGAGAAGGAGGAGGCTGGAGCTGGCGTGTTGCCCTGGAGTCCATCAAAGCTCCTGGAATTCTCGCTAGGGAAGTCAAGAAACACAGGAGCAGCAGGAGCAGGGGTAAACAGTGGGTCCACTCAGGGGCGCTGGGGATTCTGTGAAGAGGAGGAAGGCACCCTAACCATGTCTAGTCTGCCTCCAAAACACAGAAGAAACAACGTGGCCCCTCAGAGTCAAACTGGAGCCATCCACTACCACTCACAGCCCCGGGTGCCCCACAAGGGAAAAAAACAAATATTTTCATGAATCCTCATGGGACTTTGTCAGCTGGGGATCACTTGTAACCAAATGCCCTCCTCCCGTTTCCTGTAACTGTGAAAACTTTGAAGGCCCAGTAGCTGAAAGACCTCTGGCCTTGCCCACCCTGTGACCACTCTCCCCCTGACAGGACTGACATGAAGGAGTTTGCTTTCTCTGACTCCACCTTCCTTTCCCCCGAAGGTTGTCTCAGCTAACCCACTTAACTTTGCTATTTCAATGAAAAACAAAACGTTTGAGTGGGGACTCACTGGGGTCAGGGGACAGAAGCAGCAACAGCCAGGCTATCGCTGGCTGGTGCACCTTCCCTGCTGGGATGGGTCTGTGATCGAGGGTCACGATGAATTCCTTGTACCTATTTCTGCTCTCAGCTTCCTGATATATTAAAAAAAAAAAAAACTATTGGAGAATGGGTATGCGTCCTGAGGAGGGAAAGCAGAGCTGGTTGTTTTCATATATAAAAGTTAAGATTTATGATTCTTTTAAGATTTTTTTAATAAGATTACCTTTTGAGATAAATAATAAAGTGACTGATTCTTTGTAACCACAAAATGCAGCCTAGACTGTCAGGTAAAGAACTATCTTCAAAAATCCCTCGCTTGCTTACACACTGTTAATCTGTAATAAGTTGTTTAGACATGAATGTATGTGGGTTCTTGGGGATAATTTGTTTTTTACCTGTAATATGTAAAATGTTTAATCATGGAAGGGAAATAGGAAACACGTTTTTTACTTGTATTCATTGTAATCATTCGCTTAAAAAATAGAATATAACCACACTGTAACTTTTATATTGCTTGAAAGATTCTGCTGGGGTAAATAAGCTGTAAGGGAAAAAATAAAAACACAGAAAGGAAAAAAAGATAAACAAGAGGACTGTTAAAATGAACCAAAAGAAAAGGAGGGAGTGTACTGGGCCCTACCTCGCAGGCTTGATATCTTGAGGTTTGCTTCAAGGAACATCCAGTTTTCAATACGCCTGTCTGCTTCACCCCCACACCACTGTAGACGCTGTGAATATGTACACAGTTCCCCCATAGCAACCGGTAGAATGCCCGGTGCAGAGAAGCCACGGACCGCATTAGCTCTCACAGTCTGAACCACCTACATACAACCTTAGCTCTTCTACACGGCTCCCAGAGTCACCTAGAGCAGGTGGAAGCCAAGCTGGGACAGGAATGGAGACATGTGGGGTCTCGAGTTGAACTTCAACCGTGATGCTGAGTGGCAGAAGCTGGGAAAGGAGCAGAAAGAACAGGACACCTGGAAACAATGGAGCTGCTTAGGGAATCGAGAGCTGGCTCTTGGAGAGGACAGAGTTGCAAACTTGTTGGCAAGATCAACCAAAAAAATATTTTTTAAATGGCTTGGGTGTGTATAGTCATGATAGAAATATAATGACAGAGACAGCAGAAACCCTAAAATATTGGGGGAAAGCTATGGTCAACTTTCTGCCTATGCCAACAGAGGAAATGGATGCTTTTCCAACAAGCTCTGCACTCCTGAGGCTCAAATTACAAGTTCAGTGCTAACTAGTCTAGCTAGCAGTAACCAGCGACAGACTAGTCAAGACAAGGTTCCCACTAAAAGTGCTGGTTTGCTCTGGGCATGCTCCAGGCTCTGAGAAACAACACCCCATTTTGTCCTCATCTTAAATTGGAATTACATCCATTTTAAGTGTTACATAAAAACTAACATTACTGGCATAGGGTGATGTCTTAATACACAATATCTTCTCTGTAACTTTTAAATAAAATTAAACATAGTTACCTCCTCAAACAATGATCATTTCTTGAAACTTCCAAAGTTCTTTTTTGAAATACAGTCTACGCCCAGTCTCTCCAGGCCAGCGACTTTTCACCTGACCTTCTATAGAGCAACACATCGATCAAATCCTCCCCAAGGTGGAGAACTAAACTTTCAACATGAAGGGTTCCCTGGGAAAAGAAGAGTGGCGTTGTTCTAAATCTTGCCTGTGGAAGCATCACTGTGCCTGAGGGATGCCAAGACATCTTAAAGGAGGCATTGAACACTTTTCGGTCAGAAACTTGAAATGGCACCGTGGACAAATGGTCAGGGATTGGGGCAGGCCTGGGAAGGCAGTGGTTCTGGTCTCATGAGAGGAATGGTGTCTGTGAGAGAAAACCAATTCAGGGTGAAGTAGAAATTCCATCTGAGGTAGAAACGAGAGCACCAAGATCACAGCAGGACCCTGGTGCCTCTGCTCTACGAGATTTTGAGAAGAATCAAAAAAAGCTATTGGACCATTTTCTCTTTCTTTCCTGAACCCAGAAAGAATAAACACTGTATCAAAAACACACGGTATAAAGTTAACAAAAGTCACCTCTAACAGCTGCTGATTAGAAAAGGTATTTAAGAAGAGGCAGAGGGTGAGGAAGATTAGCATAAACTGGAGTGCTGAAGCCGGACACTCTCTTGGAAAAGGACTCTGTGGTTTTGAAGATGGGTGCTGAAGGTCACTCATTCTCCTCGTCTGGATAATAGATCGTCTGACATCATCCGAAGCAGTATCCTGCCACCCCAGTGATAGTGGAGAACGATGGCTGTGGGGTTTCTCTACTGGGGACCCTCAAATGGCAAGGAGAACCACAATTTAAACTTATTTGTTTCTACTTAGAAATCACCATTTGCAGGAAATGTGGGGTGAGTTATTCGGGGACACTGGGGCTGCCTTGCACAGTGCAGTGACTTTATAACTTCTGGGTTTTCCTTTATGCATAGGATGCTTTTGCCTGAGGGCACTTTAAACAGTCTCTTCTATGCAAATTAGTACAGCCAATGTTAATTATATCGGTCGCATTTCCATGCTCCAGACCCAACTGTTCTGTAGTGCGCTGCATATTATAAGATCAGGCGCACTATAATGTCACTATTGGCCCATAGGTTGAGCAACAGACATCCATTTTCCCATGCTAATTTGCAGGGAGGGGATTGTTATATTTTCCACAAGATGAATGTTCCTCCGACAACCGATCACTGTTCTCAAGCTGAGCTGTCCTCAGTCTTCTTTAGGGTCTGCTCCCAGACTTCCTTTTCCACCAGTGACCCCTGCAGCAAGCACTGCTCTGGAACCCTTGAAGTTTGTTCACTGATTTAGTTGGTGTTTTGTGAGACGATATTACATGTAAGATATGCTCACCCCAAGTGGAAGCACTAGAGATTTTCTCCTTATTAGTTTTATCCTTCAATAACTCTTTCACATCCGTTGTACAATAGTCTCTGGAACTGCAGGCCCTGCAGACTTGAGGCTTCTACCTGCTGCTCTTATTCCCTGAACCCCTTAACACGGCTTCTCTCCTTTCTTTTCTCTCCTTTTTTTCTATGAACTGTATGTTTTTCTCAACACAGCTTCAAGTTCAATGCCTCAGAGGAGAAGGACGGCAGGACGGCAGCAGAGAACACAGCAGATCCTATCGAGGGCACGTTCAGGAGCATCTAGGTGAGACGTCAGAACCCAGACCATCGCACAGGAAGCAAGGACGCAGAGCAAATGAAGATACCCCCGGAGATGATTCAAAATAAACATCGCAAGCTGTAGAAGACAGCTCCTAGGGAAGAGGTCGTCGGATGGAGCAACTGGATTTACTTTGAGAGAAATGTGAACGGGCATATAAACTTAAAAGCCAGGAGCCAAAAAGGAGACGCTAAGGTCTCAGGAAAGAGTGAAGCTGACGTAGGTAGGTGAGGTCCACAGTTGCTGCCTGGTGGGTTGTACGTCTATCACCCTGTCTGGCAGGGTGAACTTCTATCTAGATAGAGTACTTGGATGTTGGTAACATATGAACATAGAGGAGAAAGGGTAAAAGAAATTCTTCCTTCCAAGGAGAAAAATAAAGGGACTGTTTTCTCAGAGAGAGTTAGAGAGGCATTGAGGAGAATGCACATGTTTGGAGCGACTCCCAGAGGAATATGAGCAGGATACCGTCTTTGTTCCCTGCTGGGTGCGGCCTTCACGGTCCCTCCCCGTGCTGTGCCCCAAGAGGTTGACAGCTATGGACTGCATCCACTGTTCTCCTGATGCTGGCCTTGGGTGGGTTTCCACCAATGGGAGAAAAGAGGATTTGGGTGGTGAGTTTCTATTGTTCTCCTTCTGCGTGTGTTACCACTAATACAACTTCTTCCGAGTGCCACAGCTCTATTCAGAGACCTCCCCTGGGTGACTACCCATCCCCGAAGGCTTAGAGGGAGTGCTGGCTTCCCCTCTGCTACTGGCTATAGGGAGCTTCTTGTTTCTTTCCCATGACTTTGCCCAGTCCTCTCATTAAATTCTCTTCTCCCCACAGTAGGTGTGTCATTCATTTCCTGCTCAGAAATTTAACTGAGGGTAGGATGCAAGAGGCAGCTGAACGGGGACAAGTAAAAGGGTCGTCTTGTACAGGTGAGGCTAGAGGCCGTACACCTGCCGTGCCACTGTCTGTCTTGCCACCACATACAGACGTGGATGAGACAATGGGAGGATTCATAAAAACTTTTTGGAAAAAAAAAATATATATGTACCCAGCATAATGGGCATGTCTTTAATTCCATCCCTTGAGAGGCAAACAGAAGAGTTCTGCAAATTCACAGCCAGCCTGGTCTACAGAGTGAGTTCCAGAACATCCAGGGCTACAGAGAAATCCTCTATATAAACAAAAACAAAACAAAACAAAAAAAGAACGAGGGATGAATAGACATAACAAAAGCAAAGGGACCCCAAATGGTGGGTTCCCAGTCAGTGAGAGATTCTTGGGGTGACTAGTACCTGAGGAATAATATCTTGACTTGTCCTCTGGCTTCCACGCTCACACACACATAAGCACACTCATACACACAAGTACTCATGTGCACACACCCATGCTCGCATAACAGAGGAACAGAGGATGCTGTGAAACAGGTCAAAAACACATGTGTCTTGGACCCTAATACTGCTCTCCACATTCAGTCTTGGTTTAAACAAAAGCTTCTTGCTTTTCTGTGACAACATTATAATATCCCTTCAATTTATATATTCAATAAATCTCCTGAAGAAAAGGAATATAAACTCATACACACTTCAGATCATTGCAAGTCTGAAGATGGTGTTTGCCCACCCAAAACTAATGTAGAAGGGGAGCCACGGTGTCTCATCCCGGATGGAAAGCTATGGACTGAACTCCACTCAGCCCGCTGGCACCAGAGCTGAGAGCTTGGTTCTGCCATCATTTATGCTTCAAGAACTAACTCTAATTTCACCTCCCCAAGGCCCATCCATAACACGGGGATGCAGGAGATGCCGCACCCTCCCTGAAGGTCCCATTTCTTAGGGCTAGCCTCTATCTAGTTGTGGATCACCATGTGACTCTCTTCTTGTCTTCCCTACATCATAAACCTTACAATCCTGTGAACTTTTTCCAGCTCTTAGAGTCTTGTTTGTAGCAAGAGCTTCATAAATGTTTCACAAGCTGGTTATTTATCCATGATACGGGAAGTTTCAAAATGTTTTAATACTTAGAGGAAAACTATTTAGGGGCATTTATTCTTGTCCTTAAGACACACGCAGAGAACAGAGAAAAACAAAGTCAGAGACAGTCGTGTTACCTGGCTAACAGGACAGACGAGCCTTGTCCAATTTCCCATAGCCCCTCATGATTTCCAGGCAACACCATTCCCCCTGAGGAAGCAGCTTTGGGAAAAGGCTCTTACTACACCCGTTCTTAAGCCACCTGAGAATAATTATATGTTTTCAACATTTCCAAAACAGAATAGCCCAGGAATGACAGGCAAATCAGATCAGACAAATTGCGCAGTCTCTTGAATTCCGTCATTAGAGAGCATGAAGACGGTGAGTTCCCAGCAAGGTGTGTTCTGAAGTGAAAAGATGTCAGAATTAGTAGTATTTAGACCTAAAAGCAATGGCAGCCTCTCCAGAATCACCCAACACACTTTCCAAGACAAACGCCATTAAAGCAATTCTCTTTGAACCCTTCTTTCCACTCTCAAAGCTGTTGTAGAAACGGTTCTCCCCGCTGAGGACTGTCACCTGCGAAACAAGGTCTCCCTGCACTAATCCCTTCCTAAGTGCAGTGAAGGGACGTGCTTGCCAACGCAGCGCTGCGATGCAGCTGCTGCGAGCCGGCTTCCAGGGACAGGACCTTCCTCATCTTCCTTGGCAGGGCCTCATGAGGGAAACAGAGAGCCCACTTCTACCTAATTTATCTTCCTTGCATGATGAATAATTGATGCTGCCTGGACAAGCTGAGGCCACCACCACTGCGGGGGACATTCTCTGCTCGGTGACTGAAACCTTGTCTGAGCAGACTGACCCGCCTCACAAACAGGAAGCTTTGACTTCTGTGCATGCCAGGGTGGGAGTCCCGTAATACTCTAATAGGATATTATGAATTGGGCTTCTGTAATCCCCAATTGTTTTTATTTAATTCACAGCTGGCCTGCCACAATGTTTAATCTAAGAACGGAAGTCCTTTCCTTGTCGTAGAGGATGTTGTTGGGTGAGAATATGTATATTTGCAAGCCTCATAGGCCTGAACATCTCTGAAAATAGAACAGCAACTCTGGGAGAGCTGGAAGGGGAAAGAAGGGCCCAAAGAAGGAGGCAAGGGAAGATGGAACGGGCGGAAGAGAGAAGCAGAGGGAGAAAGGAGGAGAGAGGTTAGGAATGCAGCTCAGCTGGATACAGCCCTTGGCCAGCTTGTGTCAATCCCCAGGACAAGGGACAAGAGGGGAGGTCTATGAGTAGATGAGTACCACTCTATAGAAACATGGCCACTGTTGTGGAATGTCCCTCTACAGCATGTGAAGATATGTCATTCTGATTGCTTTAATAAAATCTGAATGTCCAATAGCTGGGCAGAATTTGGGGGGCAGAGAGGACACTAGGAAGAAGACAGGTGTAAACACAGTCACCAGCCAGATGGAGAAAAGGCAGCATGGGAGATACAGAGTAAAGTTAATGAAACCATGAGACAAAAAGTATATTCACTGAAATGGATTAATTTAAGTTGTAAGAGCAAGTTTGTAACAAGCCTAAGCTATCAGCTGAGCTTCGATAATTAATAAGAAGTCTCAGTGTGGTTATTTTGGAGCTGGTAGGCAGAACATAAATTCTACCTACACCCCCATCTTAAGCTTGTTTGACAAAATTCTTGGCAAAGTGAAAGCACTGATGATTGCACCTTAAAGATAAACAAGCCAGACAGCAGGCCAACGTCTTCTGCATCAGCTCCTACTTCCAGGTTCTAGAGGCTGAACAGAGGCTTGTTTTATCTCAATGTTTGGACCATATTTTCCTTATATTCTACACACCTAGATTCATCATCATGAGTCCTGCAGGCACTAACATGGCCATGTCTACCATTCAACACGAATAAGGAAATGAAACAGCCAGGAACAAACAGGACCAAAGACCATTAAGACAAAAGAGCTAGGCATCATATGTCCCTAAGGCTAGACACAGAGGTGCTGTGAGACCTCATAAGCAGGCATGAAGGATCCCAAGGTGCATTGCTGAAGTGCCAATGAGGTCTGGGTAAGGGACAATAAAGGGAGATTGACTGAGGGATACCTAGGTACCAGTGGTTAAGAAGATTTTAGCATGGGTTTAGAATAGCAAAGGAAAACAATGATGAAAGGGAGACTTTACGTGAGTTTTGTCAGATAAAAAAAGATCAGTTTGGTATTTTAGGTTAAAAGAAAAGGAGGAAGAGGAGTAGAAGAGGAAGAAGAGTAAAAGAAAGGAAAAAAAGGAGAAGGGGAGAAAAGTGCAGAAATCTACTCAGCCGCTCTGTGGCATGCATGGTGTCATGCGTCTCCTTCAAAGCATCAGGAAACAAGGACCACTTGCCTGCTCTTACCTAGCCAATCGAGAAGCAGTGGGGAATAAAGATGGCGGAGCAATGAGTTGGTGTTCTTACATCCCAGCCTTAGCAAGGAAGGACGCAGCTGTGGCCTATTCACCAGGTGCAAGAACTGCTTGCCATGCCATTGCAGAGACCTGCCTGTGGCCTCAGAATCTGCCACGGTCTCTGACGCATCACCACCCCATGATGTCATTAAGAGCATTGGGACTCACCGTGTAAAGCGCTCCCCGTTGTTGTTACCTCTGTGCGTCTATCCTACTTCAACAGACTCCACTTGCAGAATGCAACAGAACGCATGGCAGTCACTTCACATGAAAGTACCCCAAATGGATTCAAAGTAATCCGGTGGGCTGAGGGACCCAGTTCCACATCTGCTTTCCAAAAACTGGAAGCATGTGTCACGCCAGCATTTTGTGTGAGAGTTGGAGATCAAACTCAGGTCTTCATGACAGTGTAGCAATTTCAGCCCCCTGGTTTTCATATTGACTATTCCTTGGCCAGGGGGAGAACTCTGTTAAACTAATTCCAATGGTTTCTATAACTAGCAGTCAAAAATCCTAAAATATATCTCTCAATAGATGAATGAATAAAGAAAATGAAAGACATGCATATACATATATGTACATATACACAATGCATATATATGTAAAGAAAATGAGAAACATGCATACACAGAGAGAGAAAGAATGGAAAGAACACTATTTAACAAAAAGAACGAAATTCTGTCATTGTGGTAAAATAGGTAGAGAGAGCCACAAAGCACCACATTAAGAGAAATAATCTAAGCACAGAAAGACAACATCACATGATCACAAATTCAGTGTGGACTTCGCTAAGCTGATTCATAAAATCACAGTATGGAATGGAGATGATCAAGGCCAGGAAGGGTAGGAGGAAGGGTATCAGGAGAGACTGGTCAGGGGTAGAGTTACAGATATAGTACAATATGGGGTTCTTTTGCACATAGGTAACAAATGCACATAGGTGCGTTGAATATTTTAAAATAGCTGGAAGAAAATTTTGTTAAGATTCTCATTGCACAGAAATGCTAAAATTATATAATAATGGTACACAACTTCCTTTAATTATTACATAGTATAGAGTGTTCTGAAACAGTTGACAGAGGTTTCTGTCCCACCCAGTCCCTCTGCCATTCAGTCCCAAAGAAACACACAGAGGTCTACATTAATTATAAACTGGTTGGCCTATTAGCACAGGCTTCTTATTAACTAACTCTTACATCTTACATTAACCCATGACTCTTGTCTGTGTTAGCCAGATGGCTTGGTATCTTTTATCAGCAAGGCATCCTTATCTTGCTCCCTCTGGGTCTGGGTGACGACTGCAGACTGAGCCTTTCCTCTTCCCAGAATTCTCCTGTTCTGGTTGCCCCACCTATACTTCCTGCCTGACTACTGGCCAAACAGTGCTTTATTAAACCAATACAAGTGACAAATCTTTACAGTGTACAAGACCATTGTCCCACAGTATGAAAATTCACATAGTACTTTCACAAATATGAATGTCATAATGTGCCACTTAAAAGCACAATTTAAAACAAGAGCCCTAAAGGATACATATTTCTGGTTTTTGGTGTTGTAAGAATTACAGGTCAGAATGGTGTCATTTTAGGAGGTTAAATTTTTTGTTTTGGTTTGGTTTTCTTTACAAGACCCAGTTTCATGTGTCCCAGTCTGTCCTCAAAGCTGTTATTTCATTGTGAATGACCTTGAATTTCCCATTTTTCTGCCTCTGCCTCCCAAGTACTAGGATGGCAGACATGACCCACTCTCACTGGCTATATTAGGATAAGTGTTTGTGTTAATTCACGAGGTTAACTTAACATTAAAAATCCAACCCCATCCCCATAAGTCACTGAATATTTTTTTACAAATAGAGCCTACTACAACAATGCTGATGAATAGCAATGTAGTGGCATTTCATTTCTATTTTAATATATAAAATTTGCCTGAAGATAGGAGAGTAAAACAGCCCCACTGGTCAGCCTTACAGGCCAGGCAGTGGTGACACACACTTTTAATCCCAGTAGCCACATTATTTGCCATAGAAACCAGGCAGTGCATGCCTTTAATCCCAGTGGTACATGCCTTTAATCCCATACATAGAAAAAATTATAAAATGGGAGGAGACAACTCTCAGGCACAGTCTCATTCTGAGATTCCTGGAGGCGGGATTGCCATTTTTGGACTGAGGTTGAGGTAAGAGTCAGTGACTGGCTATTTTGCTTTTTGGGTCTTCAGGTTGAATGCCAATTTTAGTCTCTGAGATTTTATTAATTATGCTTCAATTGGCACCCAAAATGGGGCACAAACCCACAACCCTGAGATTAAGAATCTCATGCTCTACCAACTGAGATAGGCAGTGAGATGTCTCTGTCATTTCTACAATGTTGGAAGTAGCTTACAATGCACTTCCTGTTTACTTAGGTAATATTATATCCTTCTGGGGTCTTTGAGGGAGTTGAAGAGAGATAGTTATAGTTTTCCTTAGTTATGATAAAAGATAAATTAGATATGAAACTTTTCAGATACAAATAGACTAAATATTATAAGTGCAATTCTTGCTTGATACCTGTTTTTTATATATAATATTATTATGTTAAAGTTAAAACCTTCCTTTTTATTTAGATAGAAAAGGGGAGATGATGTAAGATTCCCTTCTGTATGCTATGAATATGTTTTATTGGCATTGATTAATAAAAAAAGCTGCTTTGGCCTATGGCAGAACAGAATATAGCAAGGCAGGAGATCCAAGCAGAGATAGAAGAGGAGAGATCCAAGCAGAGACAGAAGAGGAAAGAAGGTGGAGTCAAGGAGATACCATTAGCTGCCAAATAAGGACACCAGAACCACACCAGTGAGCCACAGCCTTGTGGTGATACACAGATGAATAGAAAAGGGTTAATTTAAGATGTAAGAGCTAGCTAGGAATACACCCGAACCACTGACCAAACAGTGTTATAATTAATATGGTTTTGTGTGATTATTTGGTTCTGGATGGCCAGGAAATGAAAGTGCAGTCTCAGTTTACAAACCACAGCTCAAGAATACACAGGGGAACCTGCATGCATGTGATTTCTAATTAAAAGCATAGTTCTTTCTAGCCAGATGCTCTTTATTCATGTTCCACTTCTCAGACTTCCCAGCCCAAGGTTTACTTATGTCCATATGCTTGGGATTTTTATCTGTAGTGGTGATAATGGTACCTAATCCATGGGTCTGTAGTGTAATAGCTAAGATACATAAAGCCCTGGCCCATGACTACCAAGGGACTGTGCTGTTAGGATACACCCAGACTTTTACTTAGCTTCCTTAGACCTACCCTTTCTCCTGCATCCAAGAGACTTAGTTTAGTATCACCCCATGCTACATCTCCCACAGGATCAAAATTGCACTGGGTGTGACGGTGTATGCCTGTCATCCCAGCACTCAGGAGAAGTTTGTTATCAACAAAAGTCCAGATACGAAAGTCCCGGGGATGCTTGCCTCTTAGAGAAGTATCATGGTGGGAAACTGGGACGAGCCTAGCCCATAACCTCACTCATTCACCTGCCCTTCCACCCTGAGCTAACTTAGACAGTGACAATGAAGATGATGGCAGCCATAGTGATGCAAGGGTGATTAAGTCATCAGATGATGGGGTTTTTGCCACACACACACATTTCCTCAGATGCGCAGGGTGGTCAGGTATTATTATCCCCAATCACAAATGAAGAAGCTGAGGGGTAGCTGGGTTAACGATTCACCCAGGGTGACCCAGCTAGTAGACCTGTGTGGAAAGCTCAATCAGCCTCTAAGGTTTTATCCTTGACCCCAACAAAACAGCTCAAGTACCAAAAAAAAAATAAGAAAGGAATCATCTCCAGTCTGGAGAAATGCAAATTGCTTCCTCTAAGCATCCACGGCCTTAAAACTTTAAAACACTAATGCCAAACTCTCCAACCTATAGAACTGTAAGTGCCACACAGCAGCTGCTGAGATCTTCAAAGAAGAACCACAGTCAAGGCACGGCACCGTGATAAAAGATGATGAAATGCTAATTGTACCAGCTGAGGTGCCACCATCAAATTCCCCACTAACAACCACAATTAAGCCATAGGCTTATTATCTACATTGTGCTTAGCCTGCCAGAGTCTTTATGCTTTCACACCACACATTACAAGAGGGGGTGGGGGAGCCTAAGTCAGATTTACAGAGGTGGAAAGGAGGGTAAAATGCATCGGCTGCACACCTGGAGGAGGGAGGCTCAAGCGTCTGCAGAAAACAGCCATGCTTCCCATTCTCACACCTCCCTTTGGAGCATGTGTCAAGTAGAGGAACATCTCTTGCTGATGAGATTCTCGGTAGAATTCCCATGCAAATTCAACCCACCCCTTTCTCCACTCACCAGGAATGGTTAGTGAGGCAGACAGGGCAGACATAGCCTACCGCCAGCAGAAAATATCCTAGTGGGTGCTAATTCCAGTCACACTGGAATCTGGAAGATGGCTGTGACATCACTTCATTGTTGAATGCTGCTACCTTTCCATTAGCACAGTCAGCCTCAGACAGACGCCCATCAACCCCTTCTTCTTTCTCGATCTCCTACCATCTCTTGGTACCCAGTGCAATCCTAGTCTTAAATCCTAGTCTCGCACAACCTTTCCTAGCAGGAATAACAAAGAATAAAGGAATGAAGGGGTGATGGTGAAGAGCCTTTCCAAATATTCCTGAAATCTTCCAAAAACACTTTTTAAATTTTATATTTACTTAATCATGGGAACATTTACATAGGAGCATATGTGTGTGTGTGTGTGAAGTCAGAAGGCAGGATTTTCTACTTCCACCATGTGAGACCTGGGGAGTAAACTCAGGTGGTCAAGATTGACCCCTGTGGTGGTTTGAAAGAAAATGGCCCCCAAAGGGAATGGCCATTGGGAGGTGTGGCTTTGTTGGAGTAGGTATGACCTTGTTGGAGGATGTGTGTCACTGTGGAGGTGGGCTTTGAGGTCTCATATATGCTCAAGCTGCACCCAGTATCTCAGTTCACTTCCTGTTGCCTGCAAGATATAGAACTCTCAGCTCCTTCTCCAGTACCATATCTGCCTGCATGCCACCACATCCCACCTTGATGGTAATGGACTGAACCTCTGAAAATGTAAGCCACTCCAATTAAAAGTTTTCTTTATGAGGGTTGCCATGGTCATGGTGTCTTTTCACAGCAATAAAAACCTTAACTAAGTCAGAAGTTGGCACCAGGGACTGGGGTATTGCTATGACAGGCCTGGCCATGCTTTTGTTTGAAAGGATATGGACCTTAGGACTGTGGATTAGAAAGGCAGTTGAATGCTTTAAGTGTTGCTTAATGGTCTATCCTAGTAGAAACATGGAAGACAGTGGTGCTAAAAGTGATTTGAACTGTGGGTGCTTGGCTCAAGAGGCTTCAGAAGAGAAGAATGTTAGTATATGGCCTAGAGATCAGTCTTGCAATATTTTGGTGAAGAATGTGGCTGTTTGTTGCCCTTGTCAAAGAGCCTGCCTGAGGTTAAAGTGAAGGGTTTTGGACTAATTCCATTGGCAGAGGAAATCTCAAAACAGCCTAGTATAGACTCTATTGTGCCGTTATTAGTGGTAACACTAATGAAGATTTATAATGAAATGGAGCAAGTTGAGCAGGGTAAATTACAAAATGTAAAATTTGAGGAGAAAAGGAGCACCAGGAAGAATGGAGCTAAGTCCTGTGTTCAAGGAGATAAACAGATTAAGAAATGGAATAAAGGGAGTGGTGACCTCAGGGCAAGATCCCACCCAGCTAAGTTTCCAATTTGTGAAAAGGAATTAAAGAAGAGCTTCGAGCCAGGTGTGGTGGTAAACACCTTAATCCCAGCACACCAGAGGCAGAGGAGATCTCTGAGTTCGAGGATAGCCTGGTGTACAGAGCAAGTTCCAGAACAGCCAAGCTTCGGCAGTGAAAGACACCATGGAAAACAGAAAGCTGGTGAAGATGGAATTGAATGAAGGGACCATGTTCCAGCCCTAGGAAGCAACAGAACTTGACAGCTTTGTGGTTCTGGAATTAAGGAGAGAAGAAAGGGGCTATGTAATTCACTTTCATGACTAAGGAAAGCCACTGAGGACAAGCACGTGTCAGGGTGTCCCTGAATGGAGGCCTAGAGAGGCTGCTGTGTGAAGCTGTGAAGGAGGAGCCTGCATTGCCTTGGAGACCCCAAGATACTGGAGATGCCAGAGCTGTGGGATCCTGCTGAAGAGAGCTGCTGACAGGGAGTGGAGCCACCCACGAGAAAGAGGTGTGTTTCAGTTAACAAAGCTGAAAGGAGTTAGAGATCTGAAGAGTGTTTTGACATCAGACATGGAGATGCAGAACTTGGAGTTTGCCCAGCTGGTTTTCAGCCTTGCTTGGGCCCAATATTTCCTCACTATGCTCCCTTCCCTATATTTTGGCAATGTAGATCTTGTGCCATTATATGTTGCAAGTATGCGATTTGGTTTTTGATTTTGATTTTATAGGGGATTACAGTTAAGTGATTGCATGAATCTCAAGAAAGACTTTGAACTTTGGACATTTAAAATTGCTGAGACTGTGATAGACTATGGAGGCTTTTGAAGTGGGACTGGATGCATTTTTGCATTATGATGTGGCTACAGCCTTTAGGGGCCAGGGCGTGGAATGTGGGGGGTTAAAAGAAAATGGCCCCAAAGGGAGTGGCATTATTAGGAGGTATAACCTGCTTGAAATGGGTGTGGCCTTGTTGGAAGGAGTGT
This sequence comes from Ondatra zibethicus, assembly GCA_004026605.1. Classification (NCBI taxonomy): domain Eukaryota; kingdom Metazoa; phylum Chordata; class Mammalia; order Rodentia; family Cricetidae; genus Ondatra; species Ondatra zibethicus. Next base: position 88,201 of record PVIU01007683.1, read on the forward strand.
GTCGTTGTGGAGGCAGACTTTGAGGTCTCATATATGCTCAGGCCACACCCAGAGTCTCAGTTCACTTCCTGTTACCTGCAGGATTTAAACTCTCAGCTCCTCTCCAGTACCATGTTTGCCTGAACTATGCCCTGTCCTGTCATGATGATAATGGACTAAACCTCTGAACCGAAAACCAGCGCCAATTAAATGTTTTTTTCTTTATAAGAGTTGCTATGGTCATGATGTCTCTTTACACCAGCAGTAGAAAACCTAAGACATGAGGCAAGGGCCCTTTACCCCCTGAGCCAACTTGTTGGCTCCCAAAACCACTTACAAATTTTTAAAATCCTGAGCCGCATTTTCTTCTCCCATAATTATCCATCCCAATGGAGGAGATGTTTGAAGTGGCTATTGCTTATTGTTTTATAGTCATAGCCACAGCTAGTTAATTTTTTAAATGGATACCTAATCCTTGTACAGTCTTCATTGCTGTGGGAGAATGCTCTTGTACAATGTAAAGATTTGTCACCCATATTGGTTTAGTAAAATGCTAAGTGGCCAGTAGCCAGGCAGGAAGTATAGGTGGGGCAACCAGACAAGGAGAATTCTGGGAAGAGGAAAGGCAGAGAGTCAGTCACAAGCCAGACAGAGGAAACAAGGTAAGAATGTCTCACTGAGAAAAGGTACCAAGCCACATGGCTTAACATAGATAAGAGTTACGGGTTAATTCAAGTTGTAAGAGCTGGCTAATAATAAGCCTGAGCTAAGAGGCCAAAGAGTTTGTAATTACTATAAGGCTGAATGGCTGCAGGATCAGGTAGGACAGAAACCTTTGTTCACACTTTGTTGATGTCTATCTTATGTTTCCTTACTGAATTCCAGCCGTTGTCAGAAACACCCCTTGCTTCTTGAAGTACTGGAGCCTTGCTGAAGACTGTGACTAAGCTGAACTGAGGTTTGACTGCTCTCGAATCTTGGAAGTAGAACAGGGTACCTTCCAGATCTACAGAGCAGACTAGAATGCTACTAGTGTTTTTAACCAATTACAGGTAAACAACTCTGAAAATATCCCCAAATACACTGAGAACTGAAGTTGGAAGAAAAGCCAGACCAGTGCTGGACATTCTCCAAGCTGACTGTTTCAGGATGTTGAGGGCTGAGTCACACCAGGGCTGAACATTCTCCAGGCTGACTGTTTCAGGATGTTGAGGGCTGATTCACACCAGTGCTGAACATTCTCCAGGCTGACTGATTCAGGATGCTGCAGACTGAGTCACACCAGTGCTGAACATTCTCCAGAATGACTGTTTCAGGATGTTGAGGGCTGATTCACACCAGGGCTGAACATTCTCCAGAATGACTGATTTGGGATGCTGCAGGCTGAGTCACACTAGGGCTGAACATTCTCCAGGCTGACTGTTTCAGGATGTTGAGGGCTGATTCACACCAGTGCTGAACATTCTCCAGGCAGACTGATTCAGGATGCTGCAGGCTGAGTCACACCAGGGCTGAACATTCTCCAGGCTGACTGTTTCAGGATGCTGCAGGCTGAGTCACACCAGTGCTGAACATTCTCCAGAATGACTGATTCGGGATGCTGCAGGCTGATTCACACCAGGGCTGAACATTCTCCAGGCAGACTGTTTCAGGA